>MUZC01000464.1:667295-701728 GCA_002072015.1 Radix auricularia | reverse complement strand
GCGATACAACTTTTTACAAGCCGATGATAAACGATCCCATAATTTCCAATAATGAAATTGTTAAGGAAACTATTGAAGAACTTATAGATTGTGGCCAATTACCACCCTCTGCAAAAAATTTACGCATTTATGATAGTGATCTAGGTAAGCCATGCTTATACTTGTTACCTAAAATACATAAGCTGGGAAACCCAGGAAGACCCATTGTCTCCGCCTGCTCTTGTCCTACTGAATTAATTTCTGATTTTTTGGATTCTGTTTTCCAACCGATAGTTGAAAATTTACCATCATATATTAAGGACACTAGCCATATGCTAAAATCACTGGATTCCTTGGTTTTACCGGATGAAGATCACCTCCTATTTACAATGGACGTTTCTTCATTGTACACGTCAATTCCACATGCTGATGGCCTCTCTGCAATTTCCTTTTTTCTAAACAAGAAGGCAAATCTTAAGTTCCCAGCAAGTGCCATACTACGATTGACCGAGCTGGTCCTAAATTTAAACTCGTTTGAGTTCAACGGACAGTTTTTTGATCAAATTAGTGGAGTTGCCATGGGAACAAAAATGGGACCAAGTTATGCATGCATATTTATGGGCCATTTGGAACACCTATGGAATAAAAATTACAAAGGTATTTGTCCAGAGTACTACAAGAGATACATCGACGATTGTATTGGAATAACCAAAATGGACATGCAGCAATTGCAAAATTTTATTGACTTCATTGGTGGCTTCCATCCTTCAATAAAATTCACATCAACTATTCATAGGAGTACTGTTAACTTTTTGGACATACAAATAAAATTAAAAGAAAACAAAATATCAACATCCATCTTTTACAAGCCTACAGACAGCCATAGTTTCCTTCTATATACATCGTCCCATCCTCAATCGTGTAGGAACTCTATCCCATTTTCACAACTACTAAGACTTAAAAGACTCTGCAGTGATGAGGCAGACTTCTTGGAAAGAAGTGATGAGATGCTGGACTTTTTTAGAAGGAGGTCATACCCGGAAACAATCTTAACATCAGCTGTCAATAGAATTAAAGGCATGACCAGACAGGACACATTTACATCATCTGTTCACGATCAATGTGATAGATGCAAATTTGTTTTAACTTTCCATCCCCATAATTTTAAGGCCCGCCAGGTGATTCTCAAAAACCGATCAATCCTTATGGCTGACCCTCTAACTCAGCAGGTCTTTAAAAAACCTCCTCTTTTTGCTTTCCGGAGAGATAAAAGCCTCAGAGACATACTTGTAAGAAGTCACCTTCCCACAATGAAAGCACATATTGGAACAAAAGGTTGCAACCGTAACCGTTGCAATACTTGTCCATATGTGGTTGAAATTAACAAAATTTCTTTCCCTCTTGAACAATTCTTAATAAAAGATGGATTCACTTGCACCAGTCGCAACGTGATTTATGCAATTATTTGCAAGAGATGTAAAAAAATTTATGTGGGTGAGACAGGTCGTCGTCTTGGAGATCGGTTTAGAGAACACCTGTACAATATAAATAAACAGGCTCAGTGTCCTGTGTCTAAACATTTTAACAGTGTTGACCACGATGGCATTTTGGATATTGTAGTTACTGGTATTTTATATGCAACCAATACCCATGATAGAGTCCACATGGAAAATAGACTCATAAAACGGTTTGGTACGTTGGCTCCATATGGAATTAACCAAATCCACAATTTTACATGACTGCAAAATCGTTTTCCCGTTGTGGTTTTCACTGTTACTTTAGATACTTCAACTTCCTCCTTTTTCTTATATTCTATGTCCGTGTTTATTTTTGTCTTTCATTTCTTTTCATTTTATCACATAGAATTTAATATGTTTTAATTTGAATATATATGTAAGTACATGTAATTGTTTTTGCACTGATGAAGGCATGAGCCGAAACGTTTACCATTATTTGTATTAGTTGATAATAAAGCTTTAATTTATTGTTTCCTTACACAAATAGTCTGTGTAATTTGTTTTTTTAAATAAAAAAGCTTTATGCAGTCCTATTCTGTATGATATATTAATCTTATTTGTGTAGCTTGTAAGGAAAATCAAGCAAGTCGCTTCGAAGGCACAGTATCGCTCAATCTGGGAATCACCGCAAAACGGCGTTATATTTAAACTTAAACGGTCTTTAAAAACTAACGGTCTTAACAACCTTAAGAAAGCGTGAAGAAATAGGGTCCCGACATTCCGATACGATTCTGATTAATCGTCCCATCACTAATTAACGCACATCACGTACATATAGAAATTTCAAGCGCATGTTAATATTTTGCCGCCATATTGGTTTTCGCTTTAACTCGATCATCGGTTATGTCGATGCCATTTTTCATTCCCCGACGCCGTCGACTTAACCGGTTTCGACTGTATTAACATATAACTGCACAATTTAGCCTAAATCGAGTGAAATTGGCTATTATTTTGTTATCAACCGCTGGGAGTACGCATGCGCGACGACCAGACCCGACCCGTGCTAATCATTTTAAAAATTATTCGCACGGTTTTCCCGTGCGAATAATCACTTCGTTAATTAAATTAATAATAATATTAATAATTATACGAAGTGTCTGCTGCTACGAAAAACAACTCACTGAGACTTGGCTAGTGCTACGACATGTCGTAACCCTAGAAACATCCCTGTGAGTTGTCTGCTGGGCCAATTATCGTTGTACGGATCCAAGATGGCGGCCGGAAAGTTTGTCGCGTCCAGGACTGTACGGTTGCTATGTTGTAGTTACCTCCCTTTGTTGTTCTATTTCCTCTGTTGTCTGCCTCACCGGGGGTGGGGTCTAAGAGGAGGGGGAACGCCTCCCCTTAAAATTTGAAATAAATAATAAAATAACAACGGGGTGTGGTTTGGGACTCCCCCCCCCCAAAAAAAATAAAAAAAAGAAACTTGGGAGGGGGAACACCTCCCCTTATAATTATTAGATACGAATCATCGAATATTAAACTGCGGACATAGCGAGTGATGCAATAATCAATATAAGCACGCGAATTTGAAGGCTCGCTCTTTTTCCCATTTGCCACCGTAGCGCAAACATCGCATTGGAAATTTATTTGTGATTTTCTAAATGGAAGAAGCTGATTTAAGTGTTTTTCTAGTGATATTTCTTCGGAATTATTTATAAGGTGTATTTTTCGTGATTTTCTTCCATTGCCCGGCCCATTTCATTTTCAGCATTTTCCCCTCATTTGGGGCTTTCGATCCGCCCGCCATCTTTGTGACTTGCATAGCAACCAAAGATGGCGGCCGGAAAAGACCTTATTTCACCCTGATCCGTACAACGATAATTTACCGTCTGCTGTTACGACTGGTCCTAAATATATGCTGTACTGTATTAGTTTAATCGAAATCGAAGTGTCTACTGCCACTGCAACGACAAAGTAACGGCAGACAACCCCGGGGGCGGGGGATGTGGTTGGTGCTACGACATGTCGTTACGCCAGCAACATCCCCCCTCCCCGTATCATCTGCTTTTACGACATGTCGTAAACAATTTGCTGCATTTCAATTATGCTAATACTAATATTTGAATTCTAAACTATAAGTTCTCATTATAAAATATCATGATTACTAGGTAAGCCTATTAATATTAATGAATTTTAAAGGTTAAAAAAAAAATTAGATTCATCCATTAAATGAAAAACACTTATAAATTTTAAAAATTGAATTTGCACAACAGCTTTGTTAGACGAAGTGATAGTCGGGTTAGTTTGAAAATGATATGACACTATTATATACCGATATTCATTTTTGCCAAAATAAAGTTTCTGATACTTATAATTATACTGATCACTGATATGTTTACAAGTTCTAGATCATGACATACATAGATGATAAACATTAAGACATATGAATAATTATGACTCACAACATACTTTGGCCTGTAATTGTTAATTTTAACCAATAGTTAAATAAATTTTGCACAGGGCCAACCTTTATGAATGAAACAACGAGAACAAAGCAATACTAATACGCCAATAGTAATAGTAATAGAGTCAAAATGAATTTGAAGGATGAATGAATGAATGGAATGGTTTCCAGTGACACGTCTGCACACGGTACATTTTATTATTCCACACGAAACAAATTATTTAACATTCTTGCGATTGTGTGCAAATCGTTTCTTGAGGATTTTCATTTACAGCTTTACTTTACGGTATGCTAAATTTTAATACTCGGCATCGGCATCACTTAGACAAGTATAGTATAGTATAGCAGTATATGTTGACAAACATATTTAATCGGTAGACCAATATTAAATCTATTTATATAATTTATTTAAATTAATTAAGATTTTAGAATTAATACACACACAAATAAGCCCAGATCTATTAATGTTGTATTATATAATATATATGCATATACAATATAAAGAAGAGTTTGTTAAGATATTATTGCGACTTAATTCTTTCCAAGTGGATACTGCAAAGAGTAACTAAGACTAGTCGTAGCAGAAGTAGCATATGTCGTAATGCTAGCAACGTCCCGCCAGATCGTCTGCTGCTACGACAAACTTGTTGTTACACTAGCAACATCCTGCCGGATTGTCTGCAGTTACGACATGTCGTAGCACTAATTTTCTGACTAGCGCTACGACATGTCGTAACGTTAGCAACATCCCGCCAAATCTTCTGCTGCTACGACAATTTTGTCATAACGATAGCAACATCCATTAAAGTAGGATGTGGCTAGCCCAGGTTTTCTCACAAACCGGACGATCGCAACAACTTATGGCAGTGAAACCTCTAGTAAAAGAACGCTGCAACAGGGGCTACCTCAAGGCTCAGCACTCAGTTGCGCACTGTTCTTGGCTTACATCAACGACCTACCTGGTGTGTTGCAAACCAGCGCAGCCATGTATGCAGAAGATTTAGTCATCTGGAGCACCGGTAAGGATGTCCACCGACTGCAACAGCTACTACAGCTCGACCTTTCACCTATCAGTAGGTTCATGCAGAGGTGGCAAATGGAAATTGACATCGAGAAGACGGTCTATTCTTCACTAATGGCCGAACCGTTCTCAAACAGGAGATTGTGCTTAAAATAAACGATGTAGCGCTCAAATTGGACAAGCAACCAGTTTACCTGGGAGTCAAACTGGATCAAAAGGTACAAATACACAATTTTGTACAAGACCTGTACTCCCAGGCAAACGCCAAGCTCAACCTGGTGATAAAGTTAGCTTGCACAAACTGGGGCGCTGGAGCAAGCACTCTCAGAGCTCTACATCTGGGAAGTGTTAGGTCAATAATGGACTTTAGCATGCCGGTCCAAGCCTTTTCCAGCAAACGGCATTGGAAAAACTGGGCCGAATCCATAACCAGGCGCTGAGATTTATCTGTGGTGCGTATGGAACAACACCCACAGCTGCCGTGGAAGTCATCGCAAATGTAGAGCCACTAGATATATGTAGGGACAAAGCTATCATAACTACTGCAGAGCGGTATGGCAGGTTGGACACTAGGGAACCCTGCTACCAAAGGCAGAATAACTGGGGTGGACGTGGGAAGTTGAAATGGTCCTCGTTCATGCATCAAGTACTAGAGCTTGATAGGACCGTCCAACCCCCACGAAACAGACAGAGAACCATTAGCGTCCCAATAAAACCACCCTATGAGGAAGCTGCACGTCCCAGCGTACATTTGTCTTTGGCTGACACGGCAGCCCTGAACATGTGCAGAGAGCGGCTGCCCTTGAGACAATTGAAGGGTTCGCGGGAACCCCAGTGAAAGTGTTCACGGATGGGTCTGCCAACCGGAGAGAAAGAACTGCAGGATACGGTGCGCTCATCCTGTACTCAGTAGGAGGGCCGCCAAAAAAAGAACTTTCAGGACCCTTTGGGACTATGGCATCGAATTACGACACGGAGCTTGAAGCTATACACAGGGCCCTGGATAGTGTGCACCAAACACTGCAAGGGTCGGAACTAGTAGGTTTTGACACAGTCTTGTTCTGTGACTCGAGATCAGCGCTCGAGGTCTTGCTGTCCGAGAAACGTAGCACCCACTTAGTCGATGGGTATTCGCTAACATGCCCAGGCCGAGCAGAGCAGACCAGTGGTGGGGTCTAAACCAAAGGGACCAGGATTTACTGACCCAAATGCGCACCGAGCATTGCCCAACCAACTCTTACTTTAATAGGCTAGACCACAACAGGGACTCGAACTGCCGTCATTGCAGCCAAGCCTCTGAGACGGTCACACACCTACTGACGTTGTGTCCCGCGCTAGATATAGCGAGGGAGATAAGGGAGGCAAAAGAGTCCCACAATGTTGTATGGCACTGCTCATCAGATGAAGCAGATTGCCCAAGTATTAGCCAAGGCCTTCAGAGATTAGATCTCAGGTCATAAGAATATGTGTTTAGTTTAGTGGAACTTTTGGGGGCCGCGGTGGTCGAGTGGCAAGCGCGCTCGACTGGTGTACCGATGGTCACAAGTTAGAATCCATGGGAAGCCAAGGATTTGTTCCCGGGGCCTAGGGCGTCCCTGAGTTCCACCCAGCTCCAAATGGGTGAGAAGCGGCGGGGTAATGCGTGGAACCCTTAGCCGTGGCATGTGAACGCTGCATCACTTGCCAAAAAAAAAGAAACAACTGCTGCCTTGCAGATGGTCTTGGCTGACCAAAGGCTATGGAAGCAAATCCAGAAAATACAGCAGGCTGAAGTCGGAGACCACGGGCCAATTGGCGCAAAACTCGTGGCACGCAAAACTCAATATTCAATATTGAGAAAGAAGAAGAGAAAGAAGTGGAACTTTTATTTAAAGTTGTGCATTTTGATGTGACATCACATTTCTAACCTCCCTCCCCCCAAACCTCATCACACATTGTCACAAATGTGCGACTCCCCCCCTAATGTCATTAATGGAGGGCCCTAAAGAGTAAACCAATATCTTTTGACTCTGGCTTAAAATTAATTTTTCAAAAGGGGTGTGGGAGCGAATTTGTACTTACACTTAGGGGTGGGGGTCCTGAAAATTACGTGCAGGCAAACACAGATACTACTTTTGCGCACATATAATGTATGGATGGCCCCTGGGGCCAACTATTGCTTTAGGAGATACTCTGTCTTATATTTTTCATGCCATCATGTATCTCTACCTTTAAGTTGGCTATATTTATACTAATACTGATGATAGTAATTTTTGTATGTGTCTAATTACAACAGTATGGAACCACAAATCTTAAAACTGTTTTGAAAACTCATGATGAAGTAAAGCCAACAGCAAAGAAAGAAAAATCAAGGTAACAAGAAATTACTGTGTGGATGATATGCATAGTTGTTTTTATAAGCTCAAATCCATCATTATTTACTTTTAAGAAATAATATAATCAATTTTATAAATTTGAGGATGTCTTTTGGCATAGATGTCAGTCCGTAGTTGGCATAACATGCTTTTTTTGTGTTTTGTTTGTCCAGCTCCAGTGAAGGGTTATTTGTCTCATCATCGTCATCATCATCAGCACCATCTGTTTCATTTGAGTTTAACAAACAAATACAGAGATCACGTGATATGGGTCAATCTTCGGTGAGTATATTAACCATTAATTCAGGCTATAGTAACTGTGGTGTGGAGTATCTTGAATTTATCCATTTGCATTTTCTCATTTAAATATTAATATTTCTGAGGTTTTTTTTTTTTTTTTTTAAAGTTTACATTAACAGCTTATAAAGTTAAGGAAAAACCATGTGTATATTAATCCAATTTTAAAGTGAGTTACATAAAACCAAATGCTACAAATATTAAGAAATTGCTTGGTTTTGAATAAAGAATAACACCATGTTTGCTTTTAAGATAGCATAAGGATAAACAAAACAAATATGACTAAATCTTACTTTTTGTTTTGTAATGTTTTTACATTCATTAAGAATCCTGGCAATTATAGTAACTTATTTTATACATATCTATATGGTATCTGTCCATCCTCAAGGGACACTGGCGTTTACTTCTGCTCCTCTGCCCCCCCCTTCCCCTTTCTCCTGGCCCTTCTCTCTTCACTACTAGCTGTGAGGGAGGCTTCTGCAACTTGAATGCCCTCACGTTTTTTTGCCCGCCAGAGGGTGCGCTCCTCTGTAATGGCCTCTCGCGTTTTATGGCCGATCCGTGCCAGTGACATGTCTTTCTTGCAGACGTCCTTGTAACACTGGCAGGGGGGACCTCTTTTCCTCATACCAGTTGCCAGCCGACCGTAAAGCAGGGCTCTTGGAATTCACTCTGAGCTCATCCAGTGGACATGACCCAACCGCCACTATTTGCTGGATCTGATTTATGGGGACAAAACAGAATGATCTCTTTGATGAAATAATAATGAGTCTTTTAATTTTGATTTTGTTTTACAGGAAGGGTTTAAAGATGATTTTGAGACAGATGAAGTGTATACAGATTCAAGTGCTTTTCTCAAGGTCAGTGGCAGTTGACCACATATCCATTAAGAAAAGAATTGCATTCACAGCCTGCTCTGTAGAAATACATAATAATTAAAAAAAATTAAAAAGTTGTTAATTATCTACATAAGCATTAACAATATTAAGCAGAAATCTCAAATAGAAAATTTTAAAAAACCCATTCTAATGAAATTCTTTGATTTTTTTAAAGGGAACACAAAGTGCTAATCCACACAATGACTATTGTCAACATTTTGTTGACACAGGAGAAAGACCTCAAAATTTTATCAGAGATGTTGGTAAGTTTAGAATGCAAGATTGTAGACAAATAATTTTATTGTGAATCTAACTGCAATTAATTACCTATGTGTGTGTCTATGGGTGTAAAGAATACATTGAAATGTTATGAGAAATTTTTCTTTTGTTTTAGGACTTGCAAATAGATTTGAAGAATATCCAAAACTGCGAGAACTTATTCGCCTTAAAGATGAGCTTATTGTTAAAACAAATGGGCCAC
The DNA here is from genome assembly GCA_002072015.1 of Radix auricularia. Lineage (NCBI taxonomy): Eukaryota > Metazoa > Mollusca > Gastropoda > Lymnaeidae > Radix > Radix auricularia. The sequence goes on along the minus strand of MUZC01000464.1, from coordinate 692,794 downwards.
CTATGTAAGTATGGAGTTTCTAATATATTCTCTTTTTTTAAAAAGGGTTATGTCATTTTTAATAAAATCATAGGGGCGCAGCGGTCGAGTGGCAGCACGCTCAGCTGACGTGTCGAGAGTCACAGATTTGAGTCTCGGTGAAGGCTGGGTTTTGTTCTCGAGGCTAAGGGTGTCCCTGAGTCTACTCAGTTTTGAATGGGTACTAAACATCAGTTGGGGAAGTAAAGGCGGCTGGGTATTGTACTAGCCACACAATCCCCTCTTATTATGTGGCTGTAAAAACTTGTGAACAATGCTTCACTTGCTCCGTAGGCCAGCATTGTCTGAAAATGGAACTTTACTTTACTTGGATGTGCCTACCTGAAATGGTTAGCATAGTTGTGGATGATTGCATAGGGTGCAAGAGGCAATCTCAGAAAGTAACATGACACAGAAATATATTTTAAAATCTTGATGCATTTTAGATTTTTTTTTAAATTAAAATCTATCAGGGTGTGCATACTGTTTGAGTGCCTCCTCACTTCAGACAATAATCTTTGCTGATGTCATTATTTCCCACCATATATAATTCCTCTATAACCTGCACAAGCATCTGATATAAATAGTCTTCACAAAGCATTATTTGTATCTTTATCACATAGTTGATGTCTCTTATCAAGTTAATTTCTTAATTTTATTTTTTTCCCACTTTTTGGGGGGCTTAGTGGTCTAGTCACGGGTTGGAGCCTCAATTGTGGCAATGTCCCCAAGTTCATCCAGCTCCAAATGGGTACCTGACATGGGTTGGGGAAAGTAAAGGTGGCTGGGCATTGTGCTAGACAAATGATCCCTTGTTCTAAGCCGTGGCTACTAAAATCTGTGAACTTTACTTCACTTGCCCCCCTATAGGCCATCATGGTCTGAAAAGGGACTTAACTTACTATACACACTTTTTTGTTTAATGGGTACATGCAATGATTCTAAAACTTGCAAAACATTTTTCCTTAATATGTATTAAAACTGCCCTTGACCATTCCCTAAGTTTTGTGTCTTATATTTTATGCTGTTAGGTATCTACAAACTGATCTGGAGTTCTTTGATCTGAGAAGCTTGAAATGTAAATTTGATGTGATTCTGATAGAGCCTCCATTGGAAGAATACCAGAGGACACAAGGTGCCGTGTTTGACAAATATTGGGACTGGAATGAGGTTACTCTCTTTTTTTCATTATAGATATGAATTGTATATACTGTAGCAATCATTTATTTGTTATAAACCCACTTCATCAATAACTTGTCTTGAAAAGATGTGGAAAAACATGCATTTATTTAAGATTTAACAAATTTTACTCTTCTGCATTGTGAGTACACACAAACAATGATATGAGTGAGTATTTTTATCTCTCTTGTGATATATGACAGTTTGGAAAATAAATCACACTGAATTGTTTCTCCTTTCCTCTTATCTTATCTGTTACAGACGCTCCTTCTATACAGAAGATTATTGCTACCGGTGTTTTGGCCTGCATGTGTTCAGTTTCACCTTTTTGGCCGTGTTCTTTGGTCCATGTCTTTCAATTGTTCCTCTTTTCTGACTAGGTGCTTTTTCCCAAAAGTATTTCAATTTTATTACGCTTAGGACTTCCCGAAGCATTCTAAAATTAATGACATTGGGGATCTCATTGTAAACCTTTATGTATTTATGACAATTTTAAAAATTATTTCATAATTTAAAATTTTGTTGAAACCTTAAATAACTTAAAAAAATTTCTAGTTCATTTACTATGTAACAAGCTCTTAAAATATATATTTAATTTCTATTTATGTAATTAATTCTATTTATTGTGAAACTAATAACACTAAAATCAAATTTCAATGAATGATTATTTGACTTTTAAATTGTATATAAACAGATTTTAAAAAACTTCCGTTCGAAATTCTAAAAATGCTTTGGTTGAATGTAATAACCTTCTACATGCACTATTTCAGATAGAGGCTTTGGATATTCCCTCTGTAGCAGCACAACGATCTTTCCTGTGGATTTGGTGTGGAAATGCTGAAGGATTGGAGCGAGGCAGATTGGTAAAGTTAATTGATCAACATTTTCAATGAGAATCATTGAGATCTTAAAATTTTAAAGATTTTATCATCCAAAACCTTAAATGTTGTGTGACAGTTTGATGGAATGATTCCAAAAGACAAAAAGTGATATCCTGAATAATTTTATCCACTATCTAAAATTAGGTTTAGACATTTAAAAAATTCCAGCATTGAAATGAGTTTTTATTTTTCTTAAAATTAACTGCTACTTTTAAAAAATGCTTGCATTTGTTTTTTATAAAAGTAATTTAGCTTTTAAATTTCTTGAATTTTGACCTTTTTATTTAATTTTATCTAAGGGTAGAAATACCATTTTGTATTTCCTTTTAAGACACTGCAAACAATTTTTTTTAAAAGTAGATTCCAAGAAGTTTTCTTAAGCACTTAAATATTTTTACAGATTAAGTACTAACTAATAAATTAAACAGACTAATAGTTTGCCTCACATAAAATATGTTCATAATTTTTCAGTGTTTGAAACGATGGGGTTTTAGGAGATGTGAAGATATATGCTGGATAAAAACCAATATTAAGAATCCTGGGCACAACAAAAACTTGGAACCTAATGCAATCTTCCAAAGGACAAAGGTCAATATCTATTCATCTTTTTGTGCTTTCTGTATCATTTCATGCTTACATTCAGTGTAGAAACCAACAGGATAGTTGTGAATAAATCATTACTCATTTTAGGAACACTGCCTTATGGGAATCAAGGGAACCGTGAAACGAAGCACAGATGGTGATTTTATTCATGCTAATGTGGACATTGATCTCATTATAGAAGAGGAGCCAGAATATGGAACAAAGGATAAACCAGTAAGTCACTATTTTTAGAACTATTTTTGAAAGTATATAAATCTTCAATTCATCATTAGTTTTTTAGCTTCACCCCAACTGTTTAAAAAAAAATGACCTAAAGGGCATCAGTTTCAAATATTTCATCATGTGGATGGATATGCTTTAAAAATTTATTTTTTAAAAGTTTTATAAGGTTGATTGCTACTTTAAATTTATACATACATTCTTTTACTGCATTCAAGTATTTTTAAATTAGACATAGATTGTTTAACTGCAATTTCAAAATTTTATGATTTGGGTTTATTTATACCCTCTTTGGGGTACAGATTATTTATGTTATTCATTTGTTGAAGTTTTCTAGAATGAGCTTTGTGTTTTTGCACCTATGTTTAAAGCTCTAAATAGTTTTTATCTAGTGTGCTCTAAGGCTACCCTTATAAATACAGAAATGCACCATTGTTGAATACTCTTATTATTGTGATAAGACTGACATATTTCCTGCATAATATTACCATTTTATAAATTGTAAATGGACCTGCATGCTACACATTTTTATTTTTAAGTTCAAGAATTAAATTACGTTAAAGCTTCAAATCATGGTTTGAGTCTATTTTCAAGTTTAGGGGACGTGGTGGTCGAGAGGTAGCGCTCTCGACTGGCATACCGATGGTCACGAGTTCGAATCCACACGAAGGTGAGGATTTGTTCTTGGGGCCTGAGGAGTCCCCGAGTCACCCAGCTCCGAATGGGTACCTAACTAGACAATAGTTAGGCGGCTGGGGTAATGCGTGGAACCCCTATAGCCGTGGCCTGTGACCGCTGCATCACTTGCCAACAGATCATCTCTCATGGTCTGTGGACGCAATTATCTTCTGCATAGAAGGAGCATCTGTATATCTAAGATAAGATAAGATAAGTTAACATCACTCATATGCAGAACAAGATCTCAATGTTCCCTTTAAGTTTGATTGATTATCCATTTTTTCTATGGAAAATTTTACATCCCACAAATACACATAATTACTAGGGCTGTTATACAAATTAAATTTAATCGTTAACTTTTGAAAAATTACCGATTAGTTAATCGATAATTTTATTAAAGCTAAAAATAAAGATGTATGACGTCATTAAACTGAAAGTTTCAAGGGAAGTAATAAAAACAGGCAATTTTTTTTTTAAATTGAGTTATATTTAAAACATAGTTAGCAATAAAAGTAAGTTAAATAACGCATTAAAGTTTAGGCGCTAAGATGAAAATTTCAAATTAATTTTTAAAATATTAAAGTAATACAGCTGTATAGAAATTGTTTGATGATTAACAAAAAAACATAAAAATCATCCTTTTTTTTCATCTCTTTTTAAAAGTTTTTTTTTTTTCCTAAGACCTCATAATCACTTTTTCCATTATTTTGTTTTCCTTCACGTTTTGTGCCCTATTAAGGCATTTTAAAAAATGCCCATAACTTAAGTATTTAATGTAATTTAATTAAAAAATATACTATTGTTAGCAGATATATTTAAATACAAGCAGTTCAAAATATTGTCAATGAATTTAAATTTTGTTATTATTAATTAATTAAAAACAATGATGCTTTTAAAAATATCATTGTCCTTATAAAACAGGTTAATTTAAAGTATACACTCTTAGAGTCCGTTTTTTAAATGGAGTAGTTTGTATGTTAAAAAAATTATTATTATTATTAATTATTTATTAATAAATCGAATTTAAAAAAAAAATATTTTCTTAATTTTAATCACTATTTTATCTATTAAAATAATTTTAATCGATAAAATGTTTTACCGATTAATCGAGAAATTAATCGGTAATTTCCGCAGCCCTAATAATTACACTTATCGAAATTTGCTGTTCTGTAGCTCTTAACTGTTGCACAGTTTCTCGCAGATAGCTGCGCGATTTAGATGGAAAATTGAACAGGATCAATGTAAATAAATATCACCTTACTGTATTAGTATTAGTCAATGGTTGTCATAATTGGTATGTAGTATGTATATAAATTGGTATAATCTAAACAATAAAAAAGATGGAAAGTTTCATAGAACCTTTTCTTTTTCAGGTGGAAATTTTTCACATTATTGAACATTTCTGTCTTGGCAAAAGAAGACTTCATTTATTTGGTCGAAACATTCGTGCAGGCTGGTTAACTGTTGGGCCAGAACTACCGAGTTCCAACTTTGATTCAGAACTCTACAGAAGTTACTATGAGAGTCAGCCTGATGCTCATCTTACCGGATGCTCTGAGGAAATTGAAAGACTGCGGCCCAAATCTCCAACCCCAAAAAATAAACAGACTACACAACAAGGTGGAGAGAGGGGAGGAAGAGGTGGCCGGGGAAGAGGAGGCCAAGGCAGGGGGCCACCTGGAGCTGGAGGGCAAGGAGCAGCTCAGGGTAGGGGAGCTTCAGGGGGCCGCTTTAGGGGATCAGGGAGGGGAGGGGGATTCAAAATGAGAGGAATGAGAGATGACATGAGGTAAAAATGAAAAAACTTAATAATATGTTTTGGGCCATGCACATGTGCAGTTATTCTACAGTATAAAAGGAGATTTTGTAAATGAGAACGGGGTAGTGAATAATGTGCACAGGAAGAATCACATTGGTCTATCAGTGAACAAAAAAAGCAAAGCTGTTATAGGCAGCAAAAAACTTGAAAATAATCTGTGGTGCTGACCAACTACCAGACAAAAAACTTGAACTTACTCTTAGTGGTGCTGACCAACTACCAGAAAAATTTTTGAATAGTATTCTACCTTTATTTAAAATTTTGCATATTCATGAGTTTTTACACATTTTTTTAAATTGATTGATAAATTATAATCTTCTTTTAGAAGAATTAAAATAGCTGAAAATTTTAAATATATACTATTTATTGAGAAGAACTTTCTAAACATCCCTGAATAGTAATCAATAGATTTAGGTGAGCTCTTCTTTCTTTGTTTTGTTTGGTATACATATTCATTAATTTCAAATATTATTGGACCCAATGAGAGGATAGTTCTGCCTATTCTTTTATTAATATTGATTAACTCTTTTTCTCCGCATCAACGCTACCATTGTTGATTTTAAACAGACGTTTTTGACAATTGGAGCGTTGAATTATTAAAACTGGATTGTTTCGTGTCTTTCCTTAGCTATAAACTAATTTTAGTTTTAATTTAATCTAGAATGATTTCCCTTGAATAAACAGTCGGAAATTCTTTGTTAGAATGAGTTTTCACCACAAAAGAAGCGTTTGAAATGCTTGTTTTCATTTTCGTTTTGAAGTTTGTACACAAACATGAAAATACTACCAGCTCATAAAGTTATTGATTTAATAATGATTTAGATAGTAATTTCAAATTGCTGATGAATCATACGCATAGTACTAGTAGTTGTAGTGAAATTGTCAATGAAGTTGACAGTCATCTGTTGATGAACAACAAGCCACTCCCCCCCCCCTCGTCTCAAATGCATTGATGAACTGATAATATTTCTACTACAAATAATAATATAGACAATATAGAGTCTAATTGAGAAAGCTGCTAAACTTTTTCTCTATAAGTAAGTGTAATTTTAGATAGAATTTAAAATAATTTCTAGCATATTATAGCTTCCAGTTCCATTGTGAACAGTTCCATTTTCCTATTATTTTCTTGTACAGATGACCATGGATACTGAGCTCTATTGTTTTATTTGTTTTGTTTTTATTTACGTGAAATTATTTCTGTTTGCTCTAATTATGAATATAGTTCAGAGAAAACACCAGTTTATTACATTTGGGTTTTAAAAAATAATTTTTTGTGACTTTGAATGAGGTTTTGAAAAAAAAAAAATAATAGTAATTTTTTATTAAATGTTTTATTTTCACCAAAACAAAATCATATTATTTTATAAAAATAAATTCATAAGTCTGTGTTGCCTGAAAACATCATTCTTCTCCCTTTAATTCAGTATCAAATATATTATTACCTCTTAAATAATAAAAATTTCAAGAATAGATAATTCCATCAGAATGAGGAAAATAATTCCGGAGAAAAAGAGTTAACACAATATTTTTAAAATAGAATTTCTTAGGATTTTACGCACACAGACACGCAACAATGAATTGTAAATAGTATATAATGTTCATTAAAGTTATGCTGGTACATAAATGAACAGTAGTAAATTTCAATAAAGTTCCAAGACAGCTCTCAGTTTATGGACTAGTTCTTGATTTTTTCAATAATAAATCCAGGAAATTATTGGATGGAATTTTAAAAAAAACATTTTTAAATTTCCATTATTCGTATAAGTTTTCTACATTTTCTACTTTATGGTGTTCTTATTGTAAAGATGTCTCATTTGTAAAAGATATTTGTTTTTCAAATTTAATATGTCAATTAATAAAAGAATTATGTTAGTATTTTTTGTTTGTTTCTTTGTTTTTTTTTAAAATCTAAATCCTTTATTATGGAGAATAAGTCTTGTAATACAGCTTCTTCAATTTTTTTTCTAGTTGACATTGAACAAACAAAAATAATGAAAGAAAAGATAATTTTTATAATAATTTTATTAAAAATGTCTTTAATCTCAAAGGTTAAGTTTAGAAACAGTCCAAGGCAGCTGGATCATTGTCTCCATCACTATCATAATCACCAACTGACTGAATCCAATCCTCTAGCTGTTTGAAGCTGACTGATAAAAATGATAACTTCTCTTTACATGAATTCTCAGAGTCATAAATAGCAATGAGAAGATGTTTTAACATAATGAGCAAACAATTTAAGAACAATGGAAAACTGTTTTTTTTCTTGGATTGGCAACAACTTGCTATAGATTCAATTAGAGTTTCTGTACTGCTATTACAGGATACACACAGTTCAAAAATACTGATAATTTCCTGTTGCTCTAGAGATTTAAGATGGTCAGATAAAAGTAATTGGTCTGGGCTAGACGCTCCAAGCACACACACAGTAGTTTTGATAATGTCATTAATGTCTTGAGTGATTTCCCCAGTCCCATTAAGAGTGCCTTTATTTGAACATTGTGCTTCTGCAACCCTACTAGTTTGTTCATTGGTTCTAACAGTTCTAGAACTGTCTTGAAAGTAGTCAAATGTTTTCTGGTTGACTAAACTCTGCAGATACAAATCTAACAAGTTACAGAGAGATTTAATGGATGAGCTGTTTACACCAGTTTGACAGCTTTGGACACTGAATTGGGCTAAGAACACATCTACAATAAACATTTCCTTGTTTATAACAGGAACTTCAACTAGAATTTTTCTCTGGTGTAGTATAAATTCTACTAAATCTTTCTCATTTTGGATGGAATGTTGAAGCTTTGAAACAAAATTGGTTAAGCTTTTCAAGAGGACTTTTTGCTCTTCATCAGATGTGGTTTGGTGAGCCAATAATGATGAAAAGCAATTCATGAAATATTCAGTGAGTTCAACTTCTATTAGCTGTTGACAATTATTGAAGCTCCTGTTCAAAACTTTGTCCAAGTCATGTAAGAGCATAAATGAGTTTCTTTCATATTGATCAGTGCTGCGTGAAGCCTCTTGCCGGAGCAATCCAGGATTAATTCTCTCCAATATTTCATGAATGGTGAGCCAAAGTACAAGCGAGGCCACAGAGTCATTCATCATATTTTGGGAAATTACACAGTTAATCAACTTGTGCGATGGAAAGGGTTCAGAGCTCACAAATAATGGGGAGAGTTCCTTTGTTGAGTCCAGATAAAAATCATCATCTTTTCCAAATACGTTTAAATCCAATTTCTCAGTTGAAATATCAGTTTTAAGATTTTGATGCCCTGAAGTTATGCTAGTATTTTGATCAATGACAGCAGAAAGAAAACTTTTGGAATAAAGATATCTAAATTCACATCCAAATTTGCTGTTGCTCTCAATGGAAGAAATGTCTAGTTTAGGTTTCTTTGCTTCAAACTGATAGGGGTCATCCCTTTGGTTATATGTACAATAAATGTGTCCATTATGGGACAAAATTTCTTCACACACATCTTGGAATAATTTCAGTTTTTGTGCACATTTTTCATTGTTAGCTAACAGTTCTGAACATGCATCTTTTAGCTTAACTTCAATAGCAGCAGTCACATCAGCTCTGTTCATGAACAGTAATAGTGACTCCATGGCAGACACAGACAGGCGAAAACTACACACATCTTGATCATTGGCCATTTGGAGAAGGAGGTCAGCCCAACCCTCAGCAAGGAGAGATTCTACTGCCTGAACATCCTGCTCCAAAAGTCGACCTCCTTCCTGTTGGAGGGAGAATAGTGTGTTGATATGCTCAAGAACAGCCTGTGACAGAAGATAGTTGCTCTGCTGTAAGGATGCCTGAGCAAATCTCACCAATGTTCTTCCAGGGCTGAGTTTTGATAGGAGTTTGAAAGCCATGGGTTGAATGTATTCCCATTGTCTAGCAAGCAGAAAACCTTCAAGCTTGGATTTGATGACTTCCTGAGGATACATTTTTAAAAAAAATAATTTATGATACCTGTTATTGTATACCATTTTTGGGGAGAAGATAATGTATTAATCCAAATAAAAGTTTAGTGTTTCAATCCTGACATGTTTTTGCCATATCAATTCAAAATGTACATAAGATAAGATTAATGACAACTATCCTTTTGCACTGAGTGTCTGAATGCAGATTTTTTTTTTTTGTATTCCTTTTGACCACTGACAAAAATGTATCCCCTAAACAAAACACTAAGCACATGATTAACGACACAAAGTTGCCTTTAGTCACCTGTGTTATGTTCATACAATCCAGTAAATCAGAGAATGTGTCCTCTTTGGCAGCCTCCAATAAAATTTCAATTACTTTGGTGGCCACACCTTCAACTTTGTCCTCCACACATCGCCACATAGACAACAAACAGCCAGAAGATATCAACACAGAAGATATTTGTGGGCTACCTGTAGGTAAAATGGAACTTCAATGTAAACTTAGTAATATCTTATGTACTTTATTTGTTCAAAGTTTGCTTATAATAAAAAAACAAATTACACAAACTGTGTAAGAAGACAATAAATTTAAGCTTTATTTATGATCTAATACAAATAATAGTAAACGTTTTGACTAATGCCTTCATCAGTACAATAACAAAAATAATTACTTACATATATCTTAAAACATATTATGTGATAAAAAATTAAAACAAAAACAAATAAGGACACAGAATATAGAAAAAAGGAGGAAGTTGAAGTATCTAAAGTAACAGTGAAAACCACAACGGGAAAATAATAAAACATGATATCAAGGGTTGAGAAACTGATAGGTTTTGTCAGAGAGAAATATGTAAATCAAGGATTCAGACAACTTGAAAAAAAATGTTGGTGGTGGGAAAAAAAGCCTTCAGCAAACACCAAAAAATATATAGATAATAATCAAAACTATAAAAGAGGGGGATGGTTTTAGCTAATTTCAAATTTTGTTTCACATATTTTCATTCTACAACCTTTTTGAAATATATGTCAAATTTTGTATAAATATTTACAAGAAGTGGTTGGGGTATCCATGTGTGAATTTGATTAGACTCAAAATTGTATTTTACAACAGAAGCCCAAGATGATGAGATTTTTTTAAATCACTTTTTTTCTTCTAGGTAAAATTTATTAAGTCCTTTGCATTCTTCATAAATTAAATAAAAGTTATTCAGAGAGCAAAGAGGCTATCTACCTAATAGTTCTTCTGGCCATGGAGAAAGATAATGTGTCTGTGCATTTTTTTTTTTTACAAATGCTTTGGGTTTTAGCACTTTTTATAAACATCAAGTTGGAGCACATAGCCACATTATAGAAACAATATGGTAAGACATTCGCCTAGAGTAGTATTTTTCTCCACTTACCTACAAGAAACAATTGTCCAACAGTTTGCACAGCAAGTTCTCTAATGCTTGGATCCCTATCAACCATCTTTACTTGCAAACTTTTTAAGACATGGTCAAGAATCTCATTGGACACACCAACCTTTTCCTTAGTGCAGATATGTGTTAAGGCAGTCAGATAACATTCCAAGACACTGGAAAGTTGCTGCAATGATCATTTTTAAAAATATAATATCAGACCTGCCAACTTTCCCCAAAAAAATCTGTAGATGGTGCGCGCGCAAGTCGAGATCGCGAGTCATTAGCGCTGTGGTCTAAATCTAAACACTTAATTATCAATAGTTAAATAATTAAAAGTTAAAGAAATAATCATTTACCTTCATTTTCATGTAATAGTCCACAGAATGAATATTAACACCATTACAAATGTACATATATACATATGCCCAGAACAGAATAATCATTATTTACATATGTACACAACTTGCATGTGTTCAGTTTGACAACATTTCTCTTGTGGCCTTTTTACATTTGCCCAACAACTCTTTGGACATATGTAAGTTGCCATGGCAATTGGTAACTTTGGTGACCAACAAATTAGACAGTCTCCACTTTCATAGAGGCCCTTGACTCTGTATAGTTTTTCTTGACAATAGAAAAAATTCTTTCGGCATCTGCATTGCAGTGGGAAATGCAGCACACTGCAAGCATGGCAGCAGCCAAATCCTTTAACTCCACTTGGTCTGTTATTGGATTTTAAAAGTTTTTCAGGAAGTGCCACTGTTCATCCATTCTGGTTGAGGTAACCACATCCTTTGGTAGGTCCATAATCTGGTACTTCTTGAATTGTTCCTCATAGGAGTCCAGTGAACAGGTCATTGGGATTTTCTTTTTAAAAAATTGAAGGTCAGCAAAGGTACCACTATCTCTCCAATTCATATTTAACACTTTGGCGTGCTGGTAGAGTGGGTCAGATAGTGTAAATTTCTCTTTCATATACTTGAGAGCTACAACATAGAAAGACTTTAGGTGCTCTACAACCACTTTTCTTGACTTCTCATTCAGCTTTTCCAAAAGTTCATTGCTGCATTAGTTTGTAGTTTCACTGTCAATGCTGTTCTGTTAGCTGCATGTTTCTTAGTAGTTATATGTTTTTGAATATCATTATAACCACCCCTTTCTATGCATAAGTGGGTTTGGCAAAGATTGCAAAATGCAAATGTTTCCCCACGGGATGATGATCTACGAAACGAATGCTTCTCAGTACATTCCTGTCTAATTTCTAAAACGTTGAGCATGGCATGACGTTTTTTTTTTTTTTTTTGGTTGGAGTTTCAGCATTGTCAGATTCGACCTCATTTGTTGCCACGGCAGATCTTTTCAAAAATTTATCCATGTTGTCACGTTAAGCTTCCTCTTTGAAACAGGCACCACGCAAAGAAAAATATTTATAAGTCCAATAAGCGGATGGATGATTAGAATATCAAGTGAAGAATGACAATAAAAACACGGGTCCCATAAATAACGGAAGTGCGGGAGGAAAAACAGGAAGTCATCATATAAGCCAAGTCGTCTTATTTTTGTTTTGTGGCTTTTTCTTTTTATAATTTTTTCGCATTCGGATTTTTCATAGTGAATTTTTTTTTTTCGGAAAATCTGGAGATTAAGGGTCTTATCGGGATTTCGTAAGCATGGGTAAAAAAATCGGGAGGGTTGGCAGGCCTGTAATATAGTTTTAGGTTTTACTTCACTGTAATTGATGACTGAGGAAAAAAATCTGCTTTTTGTTAATTAAAAAAGAATATAAAGTTGTATTAATTCTTTGTTTAGTAGGGAATTTGACTTCCCACTAGTTTTGTTGTTTTAAGATGGGGAGGAGGAGGAAGGGAATGGGTAATAAGTTTAGAATGCACTCTGCAATCTGGCAGTGCAGTACCAGCTACCTTTATAATGATATCACAGAATGAATACCAGTACCATATTTACATACCAAATTCTGCAGAGTGAAAACAAATTAAAACCAGACAAAGTAAACAAATATCTTAAATAGTTGGAGTGGGAATACAATTAATAATTTTAAAGGTGATTTTAAACAATTTTCAGTTACCCATAATGTAACACCACTTGAATTCAAAGCAGCGTTTGTATACATTTGAGCAGTGTAGAGGCAGTCCTCTCCCTTTCCATCCTCTGTTAAAATGGGAGAAGAATTAAAGTTGATAAAAGTGTGAAATGTATTCCTTTGTAATTAAACTTATTACATATGCTTATACAAATGAAATATTTTGTTTGAACACATGGCATATTTAATTAAAATTATATTGAACCATGACATTATATTTACTTATGTTTTCTTTGCATTTATCCAGCTGTAAGGCTACCAATGTGATCAAAGGTTTCTGATGTATGCTGTCTTCTTTAATTATTGATAGTCCTGCTGTGGGAGGAGACTCAGTTGACTTAAGGGACAGATAATCAAGGACTGAATGATAATTTGCATCAACCATCTATTAGAAGAAAAAAATGATAGAAATAATTTGCTATCAAACATTATTTAAATCAGGGGAGACAAACCCTTTAAATTGTCAGAAATCAATGACTAAGTAAGAAAAATAATTAAATTTGACATTTTCAAGATAGACCTTGTCAAGATATGACAGCAAGCATTTCTCAATGACTCTTAGAACTACACCAGAAGGAGCTACAAAGCCAAATAGGTCTGTTAGGAAAGGACTATCATAGAATCCCCATGTTAATGAAGTTATTAAAAAATCAAACAAAACCTTAGGTTTTATAAAAAGAAACTTTTACAAATGTAATAAAGATATAAAACTAAAATGCTACCTCACTCTGGTGAGACCTATACTAGAATATGCATCTTCTGTATGGGACGACCCATCCACCAAAGAAAATATTGATAAGCTAGAACAATTTCAAAAAAGGGCTGCCAGATTCATTACTGGAGAATATTCAAAACTCACAAGAATAACACCATTAAACCTTGAAACACTAGCGGATAGAAGGACCAAGAGTAAATTAGTAATTATACATAAAAGCAATTAACTCCAATTTAGAAATACAACACAAAGATAACTTAATACAACCCTCAGATAGACATAAGGATAAAAACATCTTTCTTATCCCACATGCAAGAACAAACATAAAGTTTTCTTTCTTCCCATCCGGTATTCGGGCGTGGGTTGGGTAGCCTGAAGAAACCAGGAAAGCCAAAACTTCATCATCATTTAAAGCTCTAATAAGAATACAGGACTAAACACAAACCATAGATATATGTAGGACGCAATAATCTTCGGTACAGAAGGAGCGTCTGTAATATATAAGACTATCTTCCTCCCCACACTTTCCTCCAATGAAAAGACTTATACAAACTTAATAAAGAGACAAAACATTAAGCCAAAAGTAAGGCCCAAAAAGGAGACCAAAAAGCAGTGCAGATAAAGTCAAAAGCACAAAAAAATAACTTGCAAATTAAAGGAAATGTTTACAAGGTATGGGGTAACTTCAAATAAATAAAAATTGTAGTATGTAATTCAGTGCTTGCCCTGTCTGGAAGAAAACAATCAATGATTAGCCCTGAGAAATGTTGAAAAATTGACAGGAAAAACACATAACAAGCACTAAGCCAAGCCAAAACAAGAATTTCAAAATTGTAACAAAATTCTTAAAATGACAACCCAACACTTTATAATAATCTAGAAATGGTGGAAGATATGGCTGGAAGAGGAGATTTCAAAAGTCATATAAAATTAAAATCACTAAGTCATTAATTTTCAAGAACCTCAATTACAAAATACCAAGGCACAATAAACAAGATAATCTCATTTTGCCATAGATTATTAACTTGAGTGATGAAAATTTTCAAGAAGTAATAAACACAAACCCAAAATTCATCCAAACTAAATACTTGAAGAACACTAAGCATAAATATGGATGGCATAACCAAGTACAAACAAAGCAGCAGGCACTGACCAAATACAACCTGAGATTGTTCGGAATGGAAAAAGAGGTGATTGTAAAAATACCAAAGGATGGCTATTTATCAAAATTGAGAAATGGTGAGCATATCTTAGCAGTTAGAAGCTCTTGGATGCTACAGTCTCCACAAATGTACTTCTTTCGTATTCAGTGTCAGACACTCAAACTACTAAGGTTTTTAAATAATGTACTGAAAGCTCATTTATTTAATATAGATTGACTTAATGAAATAGAGTATTACCAAATATTTCTCTGCTCTCTTATTTTTTTCTTCAACTCTCTTGCTCTCAATTTATTCCTCTAACCATTCTGTCTTATTCTATTCTTTCGTTAATGTTTTATTCATTTTGAACATTAAGTTGTTAATGAATACTAGCATTGTAAATTTGCGTCATTATCAGTATGATTATTACTAACATAAATCGGATCATTAACAAAAAATGAAAACGAAATATTTCGGCCACATATTGTTACACAAAGAACTAAAAGGAAGTGGTCTCAGAAATTTCACAACTTATATTGCAAAAGAGTTACAAGGTGAGAATCTAGGTCATGTGTCTGCAATAAGAATGTTTAAAGGCAAATTTAGCTATCTGCCCAGTATCAAATTCTAAATAAAGTGCAAATTAAAAACAGGATTGCCATCCATTTATGCATAGACAAAATCAATTTTAGAATGTGTAAAAAAAAAGAGTGCATCAATGCATTTTTCATTGATCTAATATTTTGACAAAGGGTTCAATGAATGTCTCCCCAGACCCATCCCTACACTTTTACTCATGAGCCCTTAGTTTACACACTCACCAACCATGAATAATTTGACAGTAGTGGTTGAATCAAAGTCTGGGCAACAAGAAGCCCTGGTACCACAATCCCTGTCAACTAGACTATGTAATGCCATGGTGCCCCTCACTGGATCAAATATTTTGGTAAAGAAGAGGCTACAACTATCTAGTCAACATCAAACTGCACCCTTGGTTTGAATTCATTATTGTTTTTCTGAGGATGTGTGAACCTTTTTTAACACATTGATCCTACACACCTTGCATAAAGCCATGGTAAATGTGACCCAGGACAAGATTTTATCTACCCTCTTTCACTATAAAAATGTTAGCAAAAGAAACAAAACAAAACAAACAAAAATTTGCCCCTTCATAAAATTTTTAAAAAAAGGTTTTCTTGGAACATCTTTCTAAGGACACTGGTGTTATATAACAGATGACCTCCCTGGAGCTATTGTCTGAAAGAAACAATTCCTATACTCTGTTTTCCTGGAATTCTCTACCATTAAACATCTGTGGTATTCTGACTACCAAGTCCTTCAAGACATCACTCAAAACACATCTTTTCAAAATTTATTTTCAAAATTTATGAAACATTTCTTCTAATGATTAATGTAGCTTATATGTAACATACTGTCATTAATGTGGTTTCTATGATATAAATGTTTATTTAATACTTCTATGTATGTTATTATCTTTATATAGAGAGCTGTGAGTCCAATTCCTTACTGGGGTACAGCGCTATTTAAATTATCAATTTATTATTTTTATTATTAATACCACCTGGCACCTCCTTTGGTACAGCTTAATGGGAAAATCCAAAACTATAACTTAAGCTATAACATTTACATTTTGTGACACTAATAAAAACAAGAGTTAATTATACAACAATTTTAACATGTCTTTCATGCACAATAGAATAGCGAATTTACATTATAGTCTATCATATATACTTTTTAAAAGACAAACTTATAGTGTACCATAGGATACAAAGTTTAATAAATATATAAACCTACCACAGCGGCTAAGGTAAATTGATACAAATTAAGTTCAAGCATAAATAGATTTTTAAAGAATAGTTGTCAGATATCAGCCTACCTTTACGCTGGGGGATGTGATGAGATGTAAATTACGAATGGCTTCCTTCATTAAACACGACGGCTTCAAGTTCAACTCTGATTCTAGAAAAGTGTGCACTCTTTTTATGATGAACTCTGAACAGTTGAGGACTGACTGGGGTTTTATATGCAGTGCCAGAAAAAGTGGAAGAACTGACAGCTCTAAATAAAACTTTTGATCATCTTCAGAAACATTTTTGCCACTGTAAAAAATTTAACTCATTTAAAATCTTTTTTGAAACCTTATGATATATGTTATTTTTGTGCATTATGAAATAAGAATAAATGTTTGACCAAAGACCTACTTTTATTCAATTAGTTAATGCTGGACTGCCTGCAAAATTTTTAATTTGCATTTCCTTTTTTAACAAACAAATTTCAACATGTCTAAAATTGTTATCTTCAAATCTCATCTGTTTAAATAAATTGTGTAATCTGCAATAGTTCATTGGTGCTAATGTACACGATAGTCTTTTTAAAAATTACTAGGGTGACAAAAGCAACAAATTAAAATTGAGTTGTACTCACCTGGTGAGAATAATCCCAGCAGCAGAAATAACATCACAGGTAATCATATAATGATCTATGGTGCACAGATGTTTGATCATTTGCCTCAACTGGTCTAGTTTTTCTTTCTGCCCTTGCTCTGTGCTACATTTTAATCATTTTAACATTTAATGAATGATGAGATGAGTACATAATAAAAATGTCAAGTCAATTTATTTGTTCATTAATCAAAGCTTCTAATATTTCAACCTCTTCAATATATAAAATTGCATTCTATGAAATATAATTATACATTATTTTAATTAAGACAAATGAAAATGAAATTTTGGGTGCACAATTTTCAAGACTCTGGTTATGACATAAATGATTGCCATAGTTCTATTATTTTTAACTTAAGCATTGATATTATCTGAACATTTGGAAATCGCTACGCAACTACACAAACCTGTACTCGTGTAATTTGACCATCATGGTAGTACAAGACCTTATCAAATCAGGCACATCAATGATAACCTCGGCAGGTGCTTTCTGTAAGACATCTACTACAAGATCAAATAGAGTTGTTGTTGCAACCAGGCGACACCAGTCAGGACTTGCAGCAACACAGTCACTGGCCAGGTGACAGTAGTTGGCAAACACAGACCAAGGGTACACTGGTGGACAATCAGGTTTAAGCTTGCCAACTAAATCATTCATTTGTCTTTGTGCTATTTCATTGAACTGCTCAACCATTTCAGTAATGACTCCTTGTAGCTTTAGCCTTTTTTTAACTGAACTTTCTGTTTGATCAAGAAGTTGGAAAGAGAATTTTACAAGCTGTACAAAATAATCAGCTGCTGACTTCCTGGTGTAGTTGAAAGGACTGGTTAGGGCATGAGCGAATGCTTGGGGAGCGTCAACTGAGACAAGTAAGATAACGTTTGTAGTAGTAGTAGTTAAAATATTGTGCAGGTTAAAAAGTTATGAATAAAATCTGTCTTTTTTACTCTTCATTTAAATCAATGATTTCTTTGAATTAGAAAAAATTTGGCATGCAGTCCTTTTTAAAAAATATAATTTTTTCATAACCAATAAATCGTATAATTTAGCAGGCATTTGATAGCTGAGCATTTTTATTTTTATATTTAAAACAAAAGACAAATTGATAGTACAATATAGGTGTATAGCAAAAGGTTCAAATAGGAATCTGCTAAATGTTAAAGTGAGCACAACAAAGAACAACGCTATTGACTCTAAGTGTTAATGACTTAAACTTACAGTCTACCTCCTCTAATAAGTGAAGCTTAGCCTTCTGGTGGAGGAATTTTTGGTACAAAGAAAATGTCACATCTACTCTGTGTCCCTTTTTGACCATCCAGTAGTGCAGAGGAGCCTGAATTATTCTAAAGGCAAGTTTCTCAAAACAACCTAAATCATTTGATGAAGCTGACAAAAGCTCTTGTCCAGCCATCATGGACACATAGTTCATAACAAAGTCAGGGTACTCAATCAATTGGTTCTCTTCAAAAAGACTTTCTAGAAATGGATGAAAACCAACAGTTTTCACTAATTCCAGGTCATGAGCTGAGGAAAAAAATAGAATTATGCAACTGTTATAACAGTTAATTGGTTTAGAGATTCTACTATCTGAATGAAAAGATTAAGAGAATAAAGTGTTTCATATATACAGTGTTGTTTTCTTTAAAATTAAATAAAAGAATAATCCATTACAATCAGATAATTTTTACAAATATTATAATCTTCCTCCATGGAGCTAAAAAATTAATGAAGAAAGTAACTAAAATCAAGTAAACTCTAAAGTATTTAGAAATTTTTTAGTTACCTTTACATTTATGAATAATTAATTTACAATAATTATTAATTACAAATATACCCAGCTTTTCTCTGGATTATGTTTAGCACAAATTCTCGCACTAATCAGTGCAATAATAGTATAGTGCTTTCAGAGTCAGCTTTTTATGATGACATACCAAAATAAAACAATAACAGAAAACCATTTTTGATAGATTTTTATAGCACACCATTTTAATATTGTTATTTTATTTAAAAACTAGATAAGACATGTGGCGTAGCATACACCGCAGACTTGCTGGTAGTGCAAAGAAAGGGGGGAAAGAATGGACACAAACTACAGCATGAAAAAATCACAACAATCTGAATGAACTTGGGAGGAGGGGCAGACTCTATGGAGGTTCAGCTAGGTTTGCAAAACAGGAGGGAAAGAACGGGAAAAAGCAAAAATTTTTAAATATTAAAAAATTATGTTTCTGCTGAGGCTTGAACCCAGTACCTCCCACATGTAAGGCGGACGTGATAACAACTACACTACCAACAACATGCTATTCCGTGAAGGAACAATGCAAGTGAATGCCAGAAGCATTGTTGGTCTTGACACATGCCCAGCCCCCCCCCCCTTTTTTGAACCCACTTCGCTTGATTGGTCGACCCCACCGAGGGTCATTCGTCATGCTCATTTGCACACTACTCTCAGTTGATCTTGTTCTGGTTAATTATGTATATAGATTATACCAATAAAAAAACAGCTTTTGAGATCAATGCTATATAATATTTTTCATGCATTATCAAATCAAAATTCCTGGTAAAAATGAGGTAAATTAAAATAAACATAAACCCCATGAGTCATGAGCTTAATACAGTAGTTATCACATAATTTTATTTTTTGTTAATTTTTTTCAGTGGTAATAAAATAATTAAAGATATATGATGCTCAAAAAAGTAATATACAAATAAATATTGACAAACCAATTTCTTTGCAAAATAGTTCCATTAATTTCTCCATTATCCAGCTGTTATGAGTTGGTGCTTCTTTCCAGCTGATTAGTATTCTTTTAAATAAGTTAGGAAATTTGTCAGCATAGATTTGCTTTTTATCCATTATTGTGGGACAATGCAGTATTTATAGCTTGGCTTTGTATTTTTATTTTCTATGATGGAATTCTGGAACATAAAAGATGAGAAAATAAGAAAAGTACATTTTTTTCATGAATTTAATGATACAGTAAACTTCAAAAAGACAAAATAATATTTTTTTTTTTTTTTTTACAATTTATTAAGTACATTAATTAAGTATATTTTCCAAACCAAAACATTCCAAATTTATTTCATAGTTCAGGTTTCAATAAAAGTAATCATTTTAAGCTCTTTGCCTGTTCAGTCTTCTAAGACTAAACTGATGTTTAATCGTTTATGTAAGACTACCTTTTTTTTAGTATTATTATTAGTATGATATAAAAAATATAATTTTGAGTAGAAAAATAAAGAGTAGGCAATGACCCAATTTTTTTTTTTAATTTAATATACAGATAGAACATGAGATTTTTTAAAGTTAACCACCTTTATCTCTTTATTATTGATTTCCCTTTTATTCATACATGAATTATGATTTGGTGAAATGAATTGGCAGCTATGAATTTTATACTTTAATTAACCCAAAATTAGAAGTAAGGTAAATCAATTTTTCATTATTACATTTGGAATTTTCATATTATCATCATATTAATCACAACTTTGTGTTACTTAGTAATTAGTTAATGGATGTTTCTTCATTGTACACGTCAATTCCTCATGCTGATGGCCTCTCTGCAATTTCATTTTTTCTGAGCAAGAAGGCAAATCTTAAGTTCCCAGCAAGTGCCATACTACGATTGACTGAGCTGGTCCTAAATTTAAACTCATTTGAGTTCTTTGATCAAATTAGTAGAGTTGCTATGGGTACAAAAATGGGACCAAGTTTTGCATGCATATTTATGGGCCATTTGGAACACCTATGGAGTAAAAAATTACAAAGGTATATGTCCAGAGTACTACAAGAGATACATTGACGATTGTATTAGAATAACCAAAATGGATATGCAATATGCAACAATTGCAAAGTTTTATTGACTTCATTGGTAATTTCCATCCTTCAATCAAATTCACATCAACTATTCATAGGAGTGCTGTTAATTTTTTGGACATACAAATTAAATTGAAAGAAAACAAAATATCAACATCCATCGTTTACAAGCCTACAGACAGCCATAGTTTCCTTCTGTATACATCGTCCCATCCTCAATCTTGTAGGAGCTATATCCCATTTTCACAACTATTAAGACTTAAAAGAATCTGCAGCGATGAGGCAGACTTCTTGGAACGAAGTGATGAAATGCTGGACTTTTTTAGAAGGAGGTCATACCCGGAAACAATTTTAATATCAGCTGTCAATAGAATTAAAGGCATGATCAGACAGGACACATTTACATCACCTGTTCACGATCAATGTGATCAATCCAAATTTATTTTAACTTTTCATCCTCATAATTTTAAAGCCCGCCAGGTGATTCTCAAAAACCGACCAATCCTTATGGCTGACCCTCTAACTCAGCAGGTCTTCAAAAAACCTCCTCTTTTTGCTTTCCGGAGAGATAGAAGCCTCAGAGACATACTTGTAAGAAGTCACATTCCCACAATGAAAGCACATATTGGAACAAAAGGTTGCAACCGAAACCGTTGCAATACTTGTCCATATGTAGTTGACAAAATTTCTTTCCCTCTTGAGCCATTCGTAATAAAAGATGGATTCACTTGCACAAGTCGCAACGTGATTTATGCAATTCTTTGCAAGAGATGTAATAAAATTTATGTGGGTGAGACAGGTCGTTGTCTTGGAGATCGGTTTAGAGAACACCTGTACAATATAAATAAACAGGGTGAGTGTCCTGTGTCTAAACATTTTAACAGTGTTGACCATGATGGTATTTTGGATATTGCAGTTACTGGTATTGGTATACTATATTATAGTCAGACTATATTATGCAACCAATACTGCCAATACCCAAGATAGAGTCCACATGGAAAATAGACTCTTAAAACGATTATGGAATTAATCAAATCCACAATTTTGCCTGACTGCAAAATCTTTTTTCCCGTTGTGGTTTTCACTGTTACTTTAGATACTTCAACTTCCTCTTTTTTCCTATATTTCTGTGTCCTTGTTTGTTTTTGTTTTTCTTTTCTTTTCATTTTTATCAGACAGGCTCTAATATGTTTTAAGTTTTAAGATATATATGTAATGTAAGTAATTATTTATGTTATTTTACTTTGTACTGATGAAGGCGTGAGCCGAAACGTTTACCATTATTTGTATTAGTTGATAATAAAGTTTAAATTAATTGTTTTCTTACACAAATAGTTTGTGTAAATTTGTTTTTTGGTAGGGATGGAGACAGGCGTCCGGAGGCATCTCGGTTGTAATCTGAAGTTTATTTATTATTTTTTAGTCTACTTCCTGTTGATTTTGCTTCACTTCCTGTTTCAAAGTTGTAGTTCTAATGTTTTTGAAAATGTACCCCACTATTGTTAAATATTATTAAATAAACTATATGAACTGTTTTAACTGATTATAATAAATAAAATGACTGGGAGGGCACGAGCAGCCCAGGAAATTGTCCCAACTGTACAGCTGATGACTCCCCGTGAGGTAGCCTCAGAAGTTTGGAATTTTTTAAGCTTAATTCCAAATATACACTTAAATATTTAGAAAACACAATAAACAAACATAATCGAGGTTAGAGGTCACACACAATTTTATTTTGTCGGATATTTCAATTTTAGAGTCACTGTAAAGGTTTATATCTTAAAAATTTATATAGTGGTAAACAAAAAAGCGAACGTTGTTAAGTCCGGTCAGGCTAACCCTTACCTTGTTTACGTCTTTTCCATTTAATTTTTTATAAGCCTGATTGCAGTCCTACCCCTCATTTTGTTTACTACTTTTACCTCCTGACTGCTACTTGATGGTTGTCCTGTTGTTATTATTTTATTTTTGTAACATTTTTTTGTGTTTCCCTTTTTCATCTCCAGTTTTTGCTGCTTCTTTAAATTGTCTTTAACCTTTCTGTCTAGGCATTCCCCACAACCTTTCTCCCCTTGTATATCTTACATCTACTAGATTTTTATTTATTTATTTTTATTCTACTCACTTTTCCTTCTGCCCCTCTTTTTACTTTATCACTATGCCTTCTACCAAATGTACTATGAATCAACTGAGATCCTTCATTTTAACCACCTTCAGTTTACTAACACCTGATTTAGGCCATGATTGCAAGGAGCTGGCCTTTAACCTTTTCAAGAAAACTTGTTACACTGTTCATCTCAACTTCCTTACTAATTGCATTCGCCTCGGCCTTGTACCCAAAGGCTTTTCTAGCAATTTTAACCCGGCATCTGCTTCCTTTAACTCTAAAGATATATCCAAACTTCAATCACTTGAGAAGAAAGTTGCTTTTCAACGTATGCGTCTTCTCATACACACCCACAAACGGTATATCGCTTATCTCAGCACCCTGATCTACCGCCTTGAAGACCGCATACTTTCTAAGTTACATGACCACCACCTGGCTTTTAATATCATTAGAGTCATAATCCACCAACTCAATCGTGACCTTTATCTTTTCCTGTCAACCAACAAAAAGAAGAAGCTGAGTAAACTAAAACCTTGTCCAAAACCTACACCTATACAGACCACCACCAACAAGAATTTGGTCGTTTGTATACCCCCAGATTTACCTCTCTCAGAGGATGAAAGATCTCTTCTCTCTAAAGGACTTAAATTCATTCCCCTTACACCATCATGCGACCGTCTCCAACTTCAAAGTGATTCTCAGCGTTTTTTCCGTGCTCTCAGACTTCTGTTCCATTTTGCCGGGAATAACAACACCCCTCCCGAGGATGAATTGTTCCCATTTCATAAACAAAGAAAATCCACCTGGACTCCACCGCCTGGTCAATCCAAGGCTCTGGACCTGTACATCAAGAGCACCGAGAATGAAATTAAAAACATTCTGTTACCCCGACTCCGTCATTCTAACCTGTCCAAAGTTGAATTGAAGGCTTTATCTCTATTACGCAGCCGGAAAGATATTGTCATCAAACCGGCAGACAAAGGTGGAGCCGTTGTTGTGTGGGATAGGGATTTATACATCAAAGAAGCCCAGAGACAACTGGACGATACCCAGTTCTACCATAAAAGAACTGCGGATCCCATCTTGAAACATAACACCACTGTCAAGAAAACCATTCACGAGTTGATCACTGAATGCGCTCTCCCCAAATCAGCATCTAGGATGCACATCTTTGACAGTGACTTGGGAAAGTCTTCTTTTTATCTGCTTCCCAAAATTCACAAGGATGGCAACCATGGTAGACCCATTGTCTCAGCCTGTTCGTGTCCAACTGAACACATTTCTGAATTCCTTGATGGTGTCTTCCAACCCTACATACATTAAAGATACCAATCATGCCTTAATGACATTCGAGTCACTCACCATCACTCCAGACACAACATTATCTATTCCTCCTTGATGTATCTTCCATTTATACATTTATTCCCCACAATGATGGCTTTCTGGCTGTGCAATATTTTTTGGACAGGCAACCCCACCCCAGTATACCCACACACGCCTTACTACGGCTGGCTGAATTAGTTCTAACCCTCAACTCGTTTGAGTTCAATGGCCAGTTCTTTGACCAAATCAGTGGGGTCGCTATGGGGACAAAAATGGGACATTATCTATTCCTCCTTGATGTATCTTCCCTTTATACATCTATTCCCCACAATGATGGCTTTCTGGCTGTGCAATATTTTTTGGACAGGCAACCCCACCCCAGTATACCCACACACGCCTTACTACGGCTGGCTGAATTAGTTCTAACCCTCAACTCGTTTGAGTTCAATGGCCAGTTCTTTGACCAAATCAGTGGGGTCGCTATGGGGACAAAAATGGGACCAAGCTATGCTTGTTTGTTTATGGGCCACTTTGAACACAGAGTGGAACAGGAATACACTGGTCGCCTCCCTGAATTCTACAAGAGGTACATAGATGACGGTATCGGGGTGACTAATATGGAGAGAAGTGAACTGGACACTTTTATTAACTTTGTTGACTCCTTCCACCCATCCATTAGGTTCACCTACAAAATTTCTGAACTCTCTGTCAATTTCCTTGACATCACTGTAACTCTCCAGAAAAACTGCCTCCTCACTTCGGCCTACTTCAAACCCACAGACAGCCACTCTTATCTTCTCTACCCTTCTTCTCATCCCAACACTTGTAAGGACTCCATTCCCTTTTCTCAACTTCTTCGACTCCGTAGACTGTGTCAATCTCAGGAGGACTTTTGGGAAAAGGCTTTGGAAATGGTGGAGTTTTTTTAGACAAAGGTCATATCCTGAAGCCACACTTCAACATGCGCTTCAGCAGGTCAAAAACTTCACTCGTACCGACGCCTTTTTACCACACACACGTGATACCAACCAAAGGAGCAAGCTGGTTCTTACTTACCATCCACACAACATCAAAGCCAAAGAAATATTCATGAAGAACCGA
>MUZC01000464.1:621609-663410 GCA_002072015.1 Radix auricularia | reverse complement strand
GGGGGGGGTCAAAGTTTTGTGACGTACTTTTGGAGGGGGGGTCGACGATTTTGTGACGACGCGTGACGTAGGGGGGGAGGGGGTAAAAAATCGGCAAAAATCGCGTGACATCATTTATGGACGGCCCCTAACGTCACAAGAAATAATTTTACAATTTGACCACTTTCATAAAAGGTGAATAAGTTGAACAAAGGTTAAATTAACTTAAAATTTTAAAAATTATTAAATTTTTTGTACAAAATGTCTACAATTTTTCTGCGGTCGTTTTGGTCTGGGCCGTTTTGTCAGGGGCCGATTTGTCCGGGGCCGTTTTGTCAGGGGCCGTTTTGACGGGTCACCGTACTCTAGTATTGCATTTTAATGATCCATCGGTCATCATATATACCGACATAAAGCGATAATTTCACGATGCGTGAATTCCAGTTGATTTTATTATTACAAATATTTTGAATAAAAATATCAAAAGACTGAATTATGAACATTTGAGATCGAAAACTTACTTTAAGAAACAGCAAAAATTGAGAATTGGGCATTGGTTGAAAATGTCTTGCTATATAGAAAGAAACAATTAGGAACATGGTGCAAAACGTTCATAATTTATGTTTTATTATTTATGGTATATGCATAGGCCTAGGCATAGGCTAGCCTTTAAAATAAATGCCTTAAAGTACTTAAAGTATTGTAGAGGCATAGGCTACTTTGAACATCGTATAATAGTGCTTACAGAAAGGCCAATATGCAGTAAAGAACAAGGTCGTTCCTTATATCTGAGTTTTTTCTATTTCACAAGTTTAACATTGGCATAACCACTCTTCCCATCATCAGATGCTTACGTAAAAACTAGGGCTGTATATTGATTAATTAAAATTTAATAGTTAACGTTTGAAAAATTACCGAATAATTAATCGATAATTTTGATGAAGCAAAAATTAAGATGTTTGACGTCGTTAAACTGAAAATTTCAAGGGAAGTAAGAAAAATAGGCAATTAACATTTTTTTAAATTTAAATATTAGTTGTTCTTCTCTTCTTCTTCTTCTTTTCGTTCTCAATATTGAATATTGAGTTTAGCGTGCCACGAGTTTTGCGCCAATTGGCCCGTGGTCTCCGACTTCAGCCTGCTGTATTTTCTGGATTTGCTTCCATAGCCTTTGGTCAGCCAAGACCATCTGCAAGGCAGCAGTTGTTTTTTTTGGCAAGTGATGCAGCTTTCACAAGCCACGGCTAAGGGTTCCACGCTTTACCCCACCGCTTTTCACCCATTTGGGGCTGGGTGGAACTCGGGGACGCCCTGGGCCCCGGGAACAAGTCCTTGGCTTCCCATGGATTTGAACTTGTGACATCGGAACGACAGTCAAGCGCGCTTGCCACTCGACCACCGAGGCCCCCATAAGTTGTTCAATATAATGTCAATGAATTTAAATTTTGTTATTGTTAATTAGGTAAAAACAATGTTTAATTTTTTATATCATTTTCCTTTTAAAAAAGACCTTATTTTAAAGTTTACACTTAAAAAATCTTTTTTTTTTTTTAATGGAGAAGTTTGTACGTAAAAGCAAACTATTATTAATTATTAATAATATATCATTTATTCATAAATCGAAAAAATTGTCGAAAGTATTGCACCTCACATAAATTGCTATTTTATCAATTAAAATAATTTTAATCAATAAAAATTTTTATCGATTAATTGAGAAATTAATTGTTAATTTCCGCAGCCCTAATAAAAACTTAAACAAATTTCTGCTTTAAAACTAGATATGTTCCAAGTTCCAGATTAAAGATCCTGATGAGTTTATTAATAAGAATATCTTTCCATTTTTATTAATCTGTGTGATTAAAAGCTGGGTGTATAGTACTCATATTTATTGTTAATTTTGTTTTGTAATACACACCATCAAAATTTTGTATAAGAGATGAAATGAAAATAAATGACTTATTTATATGTAATCTAGGTGCTTAATACTAATAAGTAAATCTTATATATTTCAAACGTTCCTTATACATTTATATAGAAGATTATCGTGTAATTGAGAAAAAAATAGATCTTGAAATTGAATATATATAGACTATTGGGTATGGGGTTTAGAATTGACAGATCCAAAAGAGTCAAGTGAAAATGATGTTCAAACCCAGTTTAGCATTTAAAATTGATTAGATTTATATTAATGTACCTGACAAAGAAATGTAATATTTCAATAACTTATTTATCAGTCAAATTCAGTACTATAATTTTTTTTAATAATTCTTTTAAATTCCCTAAATGTAAATGTTTTGGAACAAACATTCATTTGTAATCATTTTCAGATCCTAAGCCATCTTAAATGTTATCTCCTTACCAGTCTCGTTCAGAGTAATAATGTAATTTAAACTGAATGATTTAGATTACTAAAATAAGTATAGGTATGTGGTTGCAAGCCACACCGGAATGATAATTTTACAAATGGTATGTTGTATGTTTTAAAATAAACGATGATCACATGAGTGGAGCTGAGAAAAGAAATGTCTTTTAATGATATGTTCATAAAAGGAAAAAAAAAATTAATATTTATGAAAATGTTTTATTTAAGAGTACCAACAACAAAAAAATAGGGAATATACTATATTTGGTAATATTCCATTCTTTATTCAATTTATTCATTAGTTGCTTATAATGAAGGCTTCACATAAAAAAATTTATTCATTAGTTGCTTATAATGAAGGCTTCGCATAACATAACCTCTGGAGAGTAACACTTAAGTCATTATTTAATCAAAGCTAATGTTATTCAATGAAAAAAAAATCTTTTGTAATGAACATTGAATGTAGTTTAAGCAAACCAACGGACAATATTTGAATATATAGGAATGTCTTAAGTATGAATACAACATTTCAAAGTAGTAAAAACTAACTGTGCATTTACAACATCCCAAATTCAAATCTTGTCATCAGCCAACAATCTAGTCATCCAATAATAAAATTGGCAAAAAATATATTTGAATTCAGTTATTATTCCAGCTATCATTTTCATTTATGTTGAGAGCATTGTTTTCAGTTGAAAATAATATTTTTCAGTTTCTATCAGGAAAACATGGCCGTCACCCCAAGGAAAACTCAAGCCAAATTATCATTTTATTTAATAAGGTAAGGGAACTGTTCACAATGAACAATCAATAATTTCACTAGCAATCTTTTTCTAATTTATTATTTCTTTTTTTCAAACATAAAACTAAAACTCAAATGAGTTACTTTGAAATAATTAGCACATGAAATAAATACCAGTTCCATTAGTAAAGAATAACAACATCATTACAATATATTACAAATATTCATCAAATCTAATTTCATTAAAATTGAGGATAAATTTCAAATCCTAATATAACACAAAAAATTCGGGTATCTTGAAATTTTAGATGTCAAGAACACACCCATAAATTTTAATAAAATTTGTATCATTAGAATATTTTTAGTTATCCATTAAACCTGGCAGGATCTGGTTCTTGTAATGCTAATATTTTAAAATATTTTTAACATAAAAAAAGTTTACCTTATTATAAACTTTCAGTTTTATTAAAATTATTTCAGACCTCTCATTAAAAAACATGTATACTTCTAGCATTGTGGTGGGCTAAGAGTAAGACAACACATGTCCTGGTCATCCACAGCACCCAACCCCATTCAATTCCAATGCATCTTGACTTATAAATATCTAAAACTATAATCACTACCTGAAGTAATTTCTTTATTAAATGACTTCATATAATTTCTACATTTGTATATAATTAATTTAAAAATTCAGAAAACTTTTGAAGTTTTAAATTTGAGTTTAACAAATATGGCACCAATTTATTATTACAAAACTTAATATTGAATTTAATTCTTCAAGTTTAGAAAAACAAAAACTACATTTTCAACTTAATTTTTTTTAGTTTTATGCTTGTGAATCAGAAGTACACAATTAACAGGTTTTTTTTGGTTTTTTTAATAAATAAAAGATTATTTTATGTTAACATACCACATTATTGATATTCATTTTATCCTTTTATAACAAATGCAGCTAACGTTACAACCAGGAATGTTGTTGATTGTTTAGGCCGGACTAATCTATTATGATTCAACTCTCACAAAGACTTTAGGTCGTGAGAAGATTTTAATTGCCTCTTCCACCTCATTCAGTTGCTTCTCCAATGACTGTCTTTGTTGTTTCACTCGAATTGTGTCAGCCCCAATGGGAAGTCGCTGCATTTGATTGATTATGTCAGTTTGTTCTGAGGAAAAAAAAAATATTCAGAAAGTCTTTAACTTTAATAAAGTTATTTTAAAGCTTTTTCACAAATTACTTATAAAGAACAAAATGAAGATGTATTTTTTTAAAAATAAATCTAAAAGACCTACTTTCAAGTTGTATAATAAGTATAAAAATGTATCCATAAAATATTTAAAATCCTATACTTTTAACCTATCATTACTGTACTATTAAATATGATATTTTGAAATACCAGACAATTCCATCCTCAATATAAATTAGATGATTGCCAGTCCTGTCTGCTTTATGGTGTGTATTATGATTATTTTCATTGTTTTTGTTGAATAAATTATTAATTAAAATGTAATTTATTTTTAAGTACTTAAAGTACTCAACTTCTGATAAAGAATAACATTAGAAAAAATAAAGAAAAGAAAACATTTTTGCTTTCATAAATAAATAGCAATGATTAGAAAGCTGCTATAATCTTCCTTATTTAAGTTTCTCTGAAGATTACCATTTAAATGGCAAGATTATTCACTTTCTGAATATCAACATGTAAACATAGTGACATCATAGAGTTGTGTGGCTAATTGGGTGGTTATGTGGTTGAGTAGGTTAAAACTGTCCACTACCGCCATCAGGGTGGGACAAACGGGACTCTAGTCAAGGGCCCCACCGGAAGGAGGGCCTCGTCACCCATGCTTTTTTTTAATACTGATGCTGTGCAGAAAGATATATATTCTGACAGTTATTCAACTTACATGAAACAAAAAAGTTAATACATTTAGCTTACAACAAAGAACATTGCAAGTGGATGTTTAAGAGCCGGCTTCAAGCAAGTAGACGTCAAACCACTTGTATCATGGTAAGCACGCTTGTCAAAGGGGCCCGCCACCGCCGGCCGGCAGCTGCACGCTTCTCAAACTCAAAGATAGAGAGCCAGCCATTACAAGTAACGCGTTGCTTAGGCCTATATAATTGATGTATAATTTCAAATCTCCTTTTGCTGGCTTTTCTACTTGCTGTTAAACTTTTAGTACCGAGACGGTTCAAGTCACCAAGTATGATATTGGTAGTCATAAATGCAGCCGGCATTGTTGCTGCTGTCGGATAAGCTACATTTCGGTCATTTTGTGTACATATTTCAAGGTTTTTGATATGTGGGGACCTGGGAAAAGGCACGAGGCAGAGCCCAGGAGGGGCCCACACATACCCAGTTGTCAGGGGCCCAAACATTTCTGGGACCAGGGCTGTGTCCATCATCCTCAAAACTATTGAGTGGTGGAGGTTGGAGACTCAATGTGATGGGTGACCTATTAGAAGTGTTAACGCATGAAGTGAAAAAAAATCATGTTAAGCCTGGTCCCTATTGGAATTCAGGACGTGTTAGCGCATTTTCGTATTATGTATCAGTACTTATGTTAGATATCAGCATTATGTAGTTATCAGTAATTGTGTTTAGATTTTAGACATATATTTATTAATTTTCTTGTGTAATGAATATACCTGACATTTTTTAAATTTAAAAGTCATTTCTTTACATTATAACAATTTTTATTTTCTCTTTAATCTAACTACAAGTCACCACAAATGATGACGTAAAACTCTCTAAACTTTTACACATATTCTAATGACGTCAACTAAAAAAAAAAAAACTAATTCTTTTGCACGCTTTCACACCACTCTTCAATGCTTGAAAAACTATGCATTCGACTTCCGGCAATGGCGGCCGTTCCCTGCGCTAGTGTTACCTCTCGATTCGAAATATTTTTTGGTAGTTTTAGCAGGGTTTTTTAACGGATTGAGTAACTGAGTGTTGATGCACAAATGGCAGGTCAGGACATACAAAAAACATATATACCTCATGGGTCTAGGACTTATGGATGCTGAGATCAAGGGTGATGACAGACGGACGGACAAAACGGGTGCAATAGCGCATTCGACTTCTCGAAAATGCGCTAAAAACACCATTTCATTGTGTGACAGTAGTTTATGGTACCAACCTGTTGGAGATGGCTTTAGTTCCTGGATAGCATAATTTTTTGTGTGGGTATAATACTAGCACAAATGATTGGCATTTTATTTACAATAAAGAGGGCAAAGCACACACATTAATTGTTTCTTTGTTCAAGTTCTTGTTAAGTGTGATGAGCTACATGTGCACTGACAAACCATGTCCCGGCAACTTCAAATTCTCATTAACCAATAACAAGTGTAACAATTTTCTGATTTTAGTTGGCTTGCTAGAATTTCAATAATTATTGAAAAACTACAAGTAACATTAATATTTTTTTTGTTTCAGTAGTTTTTCATGCTTTTGAAAATCTAGATTGTAAACTTTAAACTTCTGTCATATCTATGAGTTATCTTCAGCCTATTCCAGCACAAAATAACTTAAAATATCTGACCTTTTATGATACTATTAAATTATCAACTTAATATTAATTCCTACTTGTTAACAAAAGGTCCAATGTATCCCTTCTCTCTTTTTCGGGAAGTTGCCGATGACCAGAAGGCATAGCAGGGTCTGGTGTGTTAGCAATTGTGTTTTCCTCTTTTTCACGCCATTGGTTCTTTCTTTTACGCAAACTGGAGAAAGTAAATATTTTATTATATAAATTTTCAGTTCAATAAAGCTATTTTACAATATGTTATGGTTTAAATTTGATTTCTCACCTTTCTTTATTTTATTTAATAAAAAGTTTTGTTTTATTATGAAACTAAAAAAAAACCAATACATGTATTAAGATTATATGAAAGTTTATACATTATTTTTTCCTTTTCTTTTTTATACCAAGATAAACATCATATTTTAAATTTTAACTTTTATTTTAGCAGGAAGCAGATTTTTTCCTACATTTTAAACCTAACTTTACATATTGTTATAATTATAACACTAGAAATTTTATCCTCACTAGTCAGGAACTTCACCAAATTGGTGATGGTTGAGAAGCTCCTCCTGGCGTTTTTTGTAGTCATCAAGGGCAGTAAGAGATGGTGGACGGGGAATGCCAACTCTTTTAGCATTTATTCCATTCACTTTAATAAAGTCCCAATCATGACGTATCAATTTAACCTTTTGATTGAAAAACAGTGGAATTCTAACTTACTGGTACAGGTTAAATGAAGAATTTACATAAACATCTGCTATGTTAAATCATGTCTTTTTATTTATTTGTTATAATTAAAGCTCTGCCTCAGACGTTCTTTTTTGTTCCCTTTTTTTTTAAAAACATATGCTCCTTCAATAAAGAATATAATTGCGTCCTATGTTCTTTAGTATAAGTAAGTAGAATATATAGACCATGCTGGTCTGTTGGGCAAGTGAATCAGCATATAGCATTTGAGGGTATTGTGTGGACAATGCTCAGCCGCCTTTATTAACCCCATATAAGAGCTGGTTGGACTTAAGTTATGGGAACAAATCCATGCCTTCACAGAGACTTGAGCCCATGGCTATCGGTATGCCAACTGGACAAAGATGCCGCATTAGTTCATAAAATTGTACTAATTCATTAAGAGGAATTCTTCCATAATGCATGACTATGATTTAGCTTCCTATACAAATAAATATTAGATCATCATTGTATTCAGTCTTTCTTATTTTCTAAGAAAAGCACAGCTATAGGGTTCAACATTTAAAATTCTAGCCATAAAATGTATGACTCGCACAAACAGTAAGACATGGCATCACCTCAATTTACCTTGGAATTATTCAGCCCTGCCAATATGTCCCCAAACAAAACCCCTTCAAAATCAATAAGCCCCAAAATGTTTGCTGAACAATTTGGATGCTTAAGGGACTGGGTTTGGTTAGGGATAAAATTGTGATTGCTGTGTACTAAAGGTATTTCCTAATAATTGAGTGAGTTTGTTAATTTTTTATTGAATAGTTAAATTCCTTGGTTTTAAAATATTGTTAACTATACAGACACTCCTTCTACTTCTATACAGAAGAACATTATGTCCTACGTTCTGGTAAGAACAAATTGGTAAGTGATGCAGCATTCAAAGGCCACAGATATGAGGGACCATGCTATTCCCAGCAAGCTTTCTTCCCTAACTGGTGTAAGGTACCCATTTTGAGCTGGGTAGACACAGGGGCAACCTTGGCCCTGGGAAAAAAATCCCTGCCTTCACAAAGATTCAAACGGAGTGCGCATGCCACCCGACCACCATGCTCCTTAAAATGAAGCATAGTGGAATAAATTTGATGTTCAGAAATGTTTCTTGCTCAATATCTGATAAGGCGTTAGTCCATAGCCAAAGTACTGGTTACAACATACTTCTGTGATTGCCTAAAAACACTTTGTAATTGATAGAGAGCTTATAGATGCCTTATTTATTTAGATCTATTTTTGGGTATCCCTTTATTGGATGCCTCACTGTCAGGAGCTGACACGTTGGGTTTATTTTTTCCTGGGTCAAATTGATGACATATATGATCAGTATTGATCAGAGAGAGATCTGTTAATTGAAAGTTTAAAGCTTATAATCATAGATGCAACTAAGGTGAACAAAAAATATCATACACTTTACCTAAAGGATTCCTTTTGTGTGGTTCTGATTGGTATTTTATTCAGGGATAGTGTAGGTCAATATTTCAATTTTAATTAGATGAAATGATAGAAAAGATTTTTCAAAAGGGAAAATATTTGCATCAGTCATTCAAAATGTACCCACAAAAAGTTAAAAATTCTACAATACATGGAAAATAAATAAATCAATTTTCAAGATCAAAATCTCATTCAACTCGTAGTTGTGGATCACACGGTTATATTTTATATTAACAAAGACTTAACACTGAATGGGAATGATTTCTCTTACATCTTGAGCTGTTGAAGCTGGTGGAACTGTTGTTTTTTGTGTTACATCTGGTGTGACAGGTCGAGATTCTAATTTTACTGGTGGTCCAGCTCTTGAATGGGCTCGAAGAAAATTTGCTGAATTTGGTCTTGATGTGTATGGTTTCTGTTTTCGAAATGTATACAAATAAAATTTTAAAACTGCTTTTGTGATTAGCTTACTAAGTAGCAAAAATTAAATAAAACATTTCATTATTCATATAAATGAAATTCTTACCAATATTAAATAAATAAATCTTATTTAGAATACAGGTAGTGGATCTTTTTTAAAAATTGTATCAAGTAAATGTATGGTAACAATTTTTTTTACATAGATACATTCTGAAGTCACAAGTACCATTCATTAAGCTACATGAGCGTACCAAACTGCTTTTGGTTCAAATTCAAGATTGGATATTTTAAAGTTTAAAGAGAATAAAGGTTGTGTTTAGTTTTAAGAGCTTAAGATCAGCAAAGCTTTCTATTGATAATTAACATATATTTTAACAAAATAAATTAAGTGCAAGAGATATACCAAACAGATATGAGGACCTAACCCATTTTGAAAAATTTTTAATTAACAAGTGACCCTAATATATTTTCAAAGATAAATATACTAAAAGAAAGTAAATGTAAATGTTTTAAACAGGTGTAATATAAAATTTAACAAACTTAATGAGTTTATTTAAGCAAATGTTTAAATAAAGATGTCTTTAAAATAATTATTGATTAGTTTGTTATTTGTACAATAAGTTATAATATAGGTTTGTTTACCTCAACATCTTGTTTAATTTTTGATTCAACATTTGAATATTTTTCTGACTTCCACAATACTTTGATAGGTTCCTGTTTTTCCACTTGTTTCTGTTTACATCGACGTTGGATTTCTCGTAGGCGTCTGACATTTTCATTCAACTGATTTTTAGAGTTGATATCTGAAAACATTTTAATTTTAAGGCGTAAATAAAAACTATACTATGAATGGACAAATACTATCCTACAGTGCAGGCCAAATACTTTGTTCTTTATTTATATGATAAAAAAATTGTCAGACTCAAATCATTACCAGTCAAATGTGATCTGTGAACTTTGCACTTAACTTTATATATTATAAATCAAAATAATCATTAAAGAATCTTTACAATGTAAGACTAAACTTTATGAAAAATACTGCAAAGTATCTTTTATTTTATAGGTACAGGCAAAAGTAAGCAATCTAAAAATGTTAAGCTAAAGAAATATTGCGGGATTAATTAATATTTTATTTTTTATTTTATCATGTTAGTATTTTAGACTTGCATTAATTTTAAACTCAAGTTTTTCAAGTGGTTAGTATAATTCTTGCACAAACACTAGATATAATAGATAGAAAAGGCTCATGAGTAATTCATATTTTTTTAAAAGCCTATTGCTATGAGGTATGGGTCTTTCCCTTTAAGTATTAGAACAGAGCATAATTAAATCAATGCTATATTACCAAAGTTGCTCCTCATTCTCCTCAAAGCTTAGGTCCTGAATTAAAGATTAATTGTGAATTAAATCTGTTGCCAAGCGATTAATCTGGGGATAACAAAAGACCAAAGTAAGTATTGCAGTTTACTGGTAAATAATAAATATAAAATTATAGTAGTGTTAAACCCTAACCTGAGTCAATACGTACTAATAGTACAGAGTAATAAGCAACCCAATGATTAAAGTTGTAACTGATTTTAAAACATCAAAATTTAACTGTTATTTTTACAGGCTAATTCATTAAGTGGCCCTGTACTGTTGTGAGTAATGGACCGTCCACAAATGATTTCACTAGATTTTGGCCAATTTTTACCCCCTCCCCCCTCCCACTTGGTCACAAAAACTTAGAACAATATTACATTACAAAGCTTTGACACCACCACCCCTTAAAAGCCGTATTTTCTAATTCAAATTACGCATGTTTCAAATATTTTTTGTCCCATTTAAATATGTATTTAATGTAAATCTGCAATCTATATAATATCATAATTAGGGATGTACAAGATTCAAATTTTTAAAATCCAACGAGAACCAGATTCTGACAGATTTATGAAGTGAAATCCGGCTGGAGCCGAAGCTGTTATATATTTATTGTTTATGGCTTTACTGGCTAGCCGGGTTTATGAAGTGAAATTCTGCAGGAGTTGAAGCTGGATTAGTAAAAATGGCCAGATTCGGATTCACCGGCTGCTAAAAAATCTTTAGACCTACACTCTTCAAATTTGAATATGTTTTAAATGACTACCTTTTTTTTTTTCATCACAGGCGCATTTAAAAAAAAAAAAAGTTATTAATGAGTGAATAGACCAAGTATTATCTTCTATTTTCAAAGTTGAATCCTTGCAAAAAGAAATCCTAAAAAAAATGTCAATGATATTATTTCACAGCAAAGTTTAATTTTCTCGTGAGAACTTACATTTTTTATTTATTAAATGCATTATTATATGTTGTATTTTAGCTATTACAGCACAATTTTTAAGTCTTTTTAATTTCTAAGGCATTTTTTCTGCTCTCTAATCCGGTCATGATACAACCATTTTATCTATGACCCTGCTTGCAAGATTTTTTTTACCATGCTAAAATAAATTTACAGACTGGAGATATTTTAAAAAGTACTATTCGTCTATTTTAATGTTCTTAGAAGATCAATAAATATTTTAAAGAAAACTTCACTTTTTATTTCATTACTAAATGTTTGATTCTTAATTTTTTTTTTTTTAAACTGAGGAAATTTCATTTGGCATCCTACTGAAACTGTGACAACCCGGCAAGTAGGGTGATAAATAAACAAAATAGTTGCATTTTTATTTTTTGAAAATAATGCCTTAGAAATTAATAAGACTTACAAATTAGCACCGTCATAGAGAAAAAAACATATAATAATGCATTTAATATAGCCGTCTGCTAGAGCTAACCTCTGCAGTCTGCGTTGCTGACCGTCAAGGGTCACTACAGGTGTACTCAAGTGCTCGAAGTCAGTAGATTTCACGCAGAGTGACTGACCACTTAACAGCCGTCTTTACAGCACGGGGTGGTCAGTCACGTGATGAGTAGGGACACGATCATTGGGGGGTAACACACTGCCCCTGGTCTGTAGAAGTGTGGAGTTTGAGGAGCGGAGAGTGAACATAGATGGAACTTATTGATTTGTGTATGCTGTGAATTGTGACAATAAACGTGTTGCTTATCCTTACATACGTGAATTGGACTTGATTGTTTCAAATAAACTTACGGTGTAGCTCAAACCCTATTTGAACAAAAAAACTCACCGTCTATTAATGTGGTAATCTACGTCAAATGGCTTTGACTAGCAGGAAAACTGTCACTAAAAGACCGAACTCGAATTTGAGGGCCGATTAATTGCCCGGTATCTTTGCTACTCTACATCTTTCAAATACTTGTCGTAATATAGGTACATGTACTTCACTTAGCGGGTCGCGCCAATAAATGTTTTGAATGCCTGAAACAGACTATAAACCGGTGACCAGAAAATGCCGATAGTTCATGGGGTCATATGCATTTATAGCTTTCTTTGTCTTTATAAGGAAAAAACAAATTACACAGACTATTTGTGTAAGGAAACAATAAATTAAAGCTTTATTATCAACTAATACAAATAATGGTAGACGTTTCGGCTCATGCCTTCATCAGTACAAAAACAATTACATGTACTTACATATATATTAAAATTAAAACATATTAAAGTCTATGTGATAAAATGAAAAGAAATGAAAGACAAAAATAAACACGGACATAGAATATAAGAAAAAGGAGGAAGTTGAAGTATCTAAAGTAACAGTGAAAACCACAACGGGAAAACGATTTTGCAGTCATGTAAAATTGTGGATTTGGTTAATTCCATATGGAGCCAACGTACCAAATCGTTTTATGAGTCTATTTTCCATGTGGACTCTATCATGGGTATTGGTTGCATATAAAATACCAGTAACTACAATATCCAAAATGCCATCGTGGTCAACACTGTTAAAATGTTTAGACACAGGACACTGAGCCTGTTTATTTATATTGTACAGGTGTTCTCTAAACCGATCTCCAAGACGACGACCTGTCTCTTTATAAGGAACAGACTATAATTAATATAAATAGAAACAGCCTCGGCCTTGACCGTTGTTCACATCAAACGCGCACTTTGTTAGCTCTCATACAGTCATAGTGCCTGCGCAACTAAGCAAATTAAAATTTTAAAAAATCATTCCTTAGCGGTAACCAAAGTAAAGGGGCGCGGTGGTCAAAGTTGTAGCAAGCTGGACTACCGAACCGCTGTAAGAACCCGTGTCGCAAGTTGGAACTGTGGATCTGGCAAGGCTAACCACACAATCCCAAGCTCTTTAGTGGTCAATGAAACTTGTGAACGCTACTTCACTTGCTCCCATGGACCTTCATGGTCTGTAAGGGATATTTATTTATTTATTACTTTAACCAAAGTAAACTAATAGTGATGACGTGTATGTTATTTATATACCGGAATATGGAGAAAGCGAATTGAAGTCACTGTTAGTCTCATATGCTGCCTTGCATCTTAACAGTAACACAACAAAAACAAACTTCGGGTAATGAGCTAATTACAGGCTTATTGAAGTTGCATTTAACCGGTCCTTATTAACTGATTAACTGGTTAACCACCTTGCCTTACTTAAGAGTTAAAAGTCTATCTAGGCAAGAATAATGACTAACTAATTAATTAAATTAATGAGAATAATGATTCGAGTAATGATAATGATAGTAATAGGAATGTCAAAGTGAAAAGTTCAATTACTCAATGAATGAATGAATCAATGCAATGATTTGTTAGTTTGTTTTACACTTTTACTTTTACTTTAATTATTTAATTTCTATTTTATTACTTCAAGGTAAATTTTAATACATTTCATTAAAGATGGAATGGCTAAATATAGATATTTAAGGTAAAATATTTATATCACATTAACATTTGTTCGTAAGTGTCTCATCAAACGTAGGCTATACACTGACTCTGACTATACGGTACTGAGTACTAACTTCTATACTAATACCTTTCCTTACCAACCATAAACAAATTTTTATAGCGCCATCTTGGTTTCAATTGGTCACGTGTAAATAAGTTTGAATACTTTATGACATATTTTTATCATAATATCGTTTAAAGCTGTATTAAATATTTTAAAGTATTAATAATTATATTTGTTTAAAAATTATAACAACAGTTAGTTACCATTTATAGTTAAAAGAACGGAAATAATTGTTGTCATGACAACGGAAATATCCTGTTTAATGGAGGCACTTTGTTGATGAGATATTTTTTTTATAAAGGAAGATCCGTCATTTTAGTTAAATGGACGACATCATTGATTTAACACAGCAGTCTTACTTGAACTGTTAAAATTAAAATAATTAAGGTTATTAATTTCCTAATTGGATGGTGTTTAAATGTGATTTATTAGTTCATTTTTTAATTTAATTTTAGTTTGTTTTTATTTCCATGAAATCTATGTCTATGCATTGATATTGATACATGATTCTATCAGGTCATTTGAGATGGCATCAAAGGCCCTGAGTTACGAAAACTCTTATAGGTCCCATTGGGGAATCTCTTGGCAAGCTCCCACCCCTCCCCCGAAGGGCGTAGCTGACAAGGGCACCCCCAATACGGTCCCCTTTAAGAGGGGGCCGCCTGGGCAGGGTTAAGTTCGATCTAGTCTCACCGTCCTGCCAGGTTCTATCAGGTCATTCAGGTCCATCATAATCAATACCATGATGTCCATGGTATATCTTATACTAAATAAATAATTATTAAAGATAGGCAAGTACTTTTACTTAAGAGTAATAATAGATGATAAATTATCATTCAATCCTCATACTCATATCAATGACAATGAATATGACATGAAGCAGTTAAAGAATCCAACAAAAATGTTTGCTTTACTTCAGAAAAAGAAACTTGACAAATGTAAATAGAGTATTAACTCTTAATGTGCCATAAGGTTTAAAAAAATTTCCACCTCAGTACCGTAATATAACTGGTTATGAAATTTTAAAAATTCAGTAAAATCCATTTATATTATTATCGTCATACTGACTTCATTTTTTAGGCTAAGAATGGTTATTTTATGCATCCAAAATGACCATCTTGAGTTAAATACTATATTTACCTGTAGTTTTATACTTTGTTTTTATAATAAAGTATAAGAAAATCGCATCTTAAAAAAAAAAAAGTAAAACCTACCAAAAAACTGCGCAAATCGAGCGATAACACTGGCGCAGGCAACGGCCGCCATTACCAGAAGTTGAATACATCATTTTTCAAGCATTGAACAGCCTTTACTTTCCGTGATCTCATTTCAAATGAGAGTGCTATCTAGGGGCACTTTACGAGGGTTTGGTAATACCGGTAAGGAGCGCATTACAACGCTTTAACACATTAAGAGTTAATAAAACATAATAATCATATTATTCATATAGAATAGGACTGGGATAAAGCTTGTAAATAAAATATAGGATACAAAATTTAATACAAGTTTAATACTTGTGTAAGTTATTTGTACCAATGAAGGCATGAGCCAAAACATATACTTTTGTAATTAATAAAGCATGCAGCTGTGGGCACGAAAAAGTATGGCCATGGAAATCTGTTTAAATTATAACAATCGGCGGCCGTCAAATATTTGCAATTCAGCAATATGTTATGTAAAATTAAAACGAAATATCAAATATTCATTTACACTCTTAAGCACTTGTTATTGTGAAACAAATTACAACTCCGGTAGCTGTAGCGTTAGCTGCAGTGTTTGGCGCTTATATACATTGTAGCTAATGAGGACAGGCCATGAAGTTAAGCAGCCTAATATTGAAGTGTGCCGAAACTGTGTGATGCGCACATTCGATGTATTGTGCTTGCTCTGTGTAACCGTGTAACACGTCGCAATTGTCTGTGTACATCACTCTTATCTGGCAGCTGCGCCAGTATCCAGACAGATTCTTGGCATAGCAGTGAATAAACATAATAGTATTAACACTGAAAAAGCGTTTAATGAAAACGATTAATTGTATCATAGTTATACAGCTTGTATACTTAGTTACCGTATAATATTATCCGTGCCTTCTAAGTACTCATCATGTCAATAAAAAGGAAAAGAAGATTGGAGCAAGAGAAGCGGAGCTTTAACTCTTAAAGCCCCAGAAGGTTTTTAATAAACTTCCTCCCCAGTCCCGTAAGGATTTCCCGTATTGCAATCAACTGGTTATGAAATTTTTAAAATTGCGTAAAAATCATTTATAATAGTATTGTCATACTGACTTCATTTTTTATGCTAAGAATGGTTATTTAACGCACCCAAAACACTGTCTTGAGTTAAATACTATATTTACCTGTAATTAAGTACTATTATTTTTATAATAAAGTATTGGAAAATCACATCTTCAAAAAAAACGTAAAAACTAACAAAAAACTTCGCAAATCGAGCGATAACACTAGCGCAGGCAACGCCGCCATTGCTGGAAGTCGAATACATCATCTTTCAAGCATTGAAGAGTTTTTACTTCTGTGATTTCATTTCTAAACAGAGTTCTTTCGAGGCGCGCATTACCGTGCTTCGGTAATAGTGACTAGGATCTGATTACCGCGCTTTGGGGCTTTAAGAGTTAATGTACAATGGGATTTAGATTTCTTTATGGCAGAGACAGAGAACTATTTCATGCAGTGTCTAATCTGAGGCGATGTAAAAACTGTCAAAAGGGACAGCATAAGCAACATTTTTGTCTACTCGCATCACACAACTTTGGAGCTACAACATGATCCAAGTAAGATCTCCTGGGAAAATATAAAGAGGAATGTTTGACAACAGACCTCGGTCGTGTATGCTTTTGTTAAGACTTTGAATAAGCGAAGTAAAACTTCCTGTATAGTGGCCTATCATCTCAGTATTATTCTTTGATTCCTCTGTCACGCGATACCATGTAATGCCATGAAAGTAATATTGCCATGCAGCTGAAGCTCTCCATGCAGGAAAAGATTTGCACTGGTTGTTGATGAATCTACGGACATTTCAGATTCAGTGCAGCTACTCATATTCATTTGCTCTCTATCCCCAACTTTCGAATTGTGCAGGATCTGCTCTCCATGGAGACACTCGTTACTCAAACTCAAGGAGAAGACATATTTTTGGCAGTTAAAAAAGCTTACATCGACTCTTACGTTGATCTGAAGAAACTGCAAGGCATCTGCCATGGTTAGTAAGCAAAATGGATTCGTGGCTAGATTTTCCGATCATGTGTTCAAGGATCAGGGTAATGACCAGCTCATAAATCTGCACTGGGTTGCCTAAATATACAAAGAAAACCAACACTACATTTAAAACTCTTTTAAAAAATGCACCATAAATAAGTGGGAATAAGTGGCTTTGCTTCCATGTTGACTCAATTCCTTTGCCTATGCATACTTCTTTTGTTTGATCATCTGCGTTAATTGAATCAGAAAAAAAGGGGCAACTCAGTTCATTTGACACTATGTGCTGCATATCTAGAGGGATACAATATGCAGTATTCACTACAGTTCAGGAAAATATTTTTGTGAGGTCACTTTGAGGTCTATCCATTTGGCAATATATTCTCTTATATAAAGGCATAGCGATCTGATAAACCACACACTCTTACAGTTAAGACATTCAGTTGATGATAAATAATGATTGCTGATTATTACAACTTATAATGAAAAACAGAAACATTGATCTTTACTGTTTATTTAGACATGCACATGGCTTGAAATTGGTCCTCCTCCATTTATTTTATTTTTTTTAATTTAAAAAAAATATATTTTTCTTCATAAATACCAACTTATGTCACTCTATGTAAATTTACCACCAATCTTCAAATAATAAAACCATAACTAGCATGTATTTGATTGATGGCTATTCTACTTTAAACCGTTTCCATAGAAATCTAATATTTTAAAATAAAAAGACAATTTTTAGAAAAGAATGTGTTTTTAGAAGGTATAAAAATATAGTGGACAAATTTGAAGTGATAATGCATTATGAGAAGCTTCCCTTTTATATAAGGTAAAAGCAAAATGCACTGTTTTATAGGTATTACCTTAATGTTCTTTAAAGAAGAAAAAATCATAGATCTTTCATTTTAAATTTTCTGAGTCTACATGATATAAAAAAGAATTAAATATTATAAAAATTTGAAATAAATGAGATCGTTTAAAAAAATACCAATAAAATCATTGAATTTTTAACATATTTTGCAACAAGTGACTAACCCAACATGTTAGTAGGAAAAATGTTTGTTCTCTCACAAGTACTTTCTTATTTATTATTTAATTTATGTCTTTTGGAACTAATCACTTTAAAGTAATACATTTAATCCCATTTATTTGTATTTTACCCCATTTTTAGCTATTTACTACATTTTGGAGATTTGCATCATCCTTGAATTTGCATAAAGATACAACATGTATTTTTTTAATAATAGTACAAATCACATCATTTTGATATAAAATTTAAATTAATTTTATAAGATATTTGTTTATTTTGAACCTAATCTAAATAATTTTCCCTCCTCAGTATCCTATAGAATATTGTGCATATACTGAATAAACAAAAACTAAACTGATAAAATGTCACGGCTTGGAATAGCTAAAGGCAAAGCTGCAGAAAAGTCTAAGCCACCAACAGCCCAGACTCCAACAGCTACACATGACATTGTGCCAGGAAAATTTAATGAAAATGACTGGTATGGAAATTGTTTTTTGTTTGTTTTCTCTAATAAATAAGTTTACATTCATTATGGTATTTTACTCTTTTGAGACTGAGACTTTTAGAATTAACTTTGCCTTGTCTTGTCTTGTCTTATCTATACAGACCTCCTTCTATACAGAAGATTATTGCGTCCACAGACCATGCCGGTCTGTTTGCAAGTGATGCAGCGTTCACAGGCCACAGCTTTGTGGTTTCCACACACTACCCAGCCGCCTTTATTTCCCTAA
This sequence comes from Radix auricularia, assembly GCA_002072015.1. Taxonomy (NCBI): domain Eukaryota; kingdom Metazoa; phylum Mollusca; class Gastropoda; family Lymnaeidae; genus Radix; species Radix auricularia. The sequence goes on along the minus strand of MUZC01000464.1, from coordinate 644,342 downwards.
CAAGTGTTAGGTACCCATGCGGAGCTGGGTGAACTCAGGGACATCCTAGGCTCTGGGAAATATGAAAGTTATATATTTATTAAATAAAATTTTACTTTATTTAAAGTAAAATCTTAAAATATAATCAAACAAGATATCCTGCTTTTCACTTTTTATGCTTTCAGTTTTTTTTAAACTTAGACTAAACCTGTCTTATCTGCAGACTTTTTGATATTTTAAATAGTTTAAAAGTCAATAAGTAGAAAGGATCATGGGTATGATGTTCAATGTGGCCAAACTGTAAAAAATATTCAGAAAGGAGTATGTATATTTTTTCTGTTGCAAGGTCATATGCCGTGTTCCCTTTAAGCTGTGCAGCTAGGCAAATATCAGACATATGTTATGCTGCTGTTAGGAATTACAGCAAAGCAACTTATTTTGAACATGGATTAACAAAACTTAAAGGGAACATTGGTCACATTATTTGTAAATATTTTTGGGTAATATTGGAACAAATTCATGCTACAAAATGACAGAAAATTGTATAAGCTAGATTGAATTCATCGTTACAATAGGGATATGAAAGAGAAATGGCAGACGTGATGAACATAGATTGTCCAGTCTATTCTGGAGTTAGTATTTTTAGGGCTGATAAATTGACCCAGTCAAGGAATAACTTTGAAATTTAACAAAATGTGCATTATTTTTAAGCTATACAAACCTCTCATAACAAGATTAATTCATTCGAGATTCTTACTCATTAAGCGAAACACTCGTTATACCTTTTCCCATTCAAATCAGTGTAAAACACGATTATCCATTCCAGGCTGAAAATAAATACTAATTTTTCAAAATAAATTATTAACATTTATTCAAATAAAATTACTTATGAATTGTTAAAGTTAAAGAGTGAAACAAATAAAGTAAACTTTAGATTTGAAACAAAAAAGTAACGCAAACAAAAATATGAATTTATAACAAATAATAATTCCGTTTTAACCAGAAAACTGTCCAAAGACATTTGTTTTTGACGTCACTTTAAAATTTGTTGAAAATGTGTCCTAACCGTTTTGTAGGCATTCTTGACACTCCATTTGAAGCATCCATCTCCTTAATTGTTCTTGAGAATAGTGCAGATAGTTGATGTTGGCCGATTGTAGTTGCGCACTAGATTAGCCACCTTGTTCTAGCTTTTCAAAGTTTTTTTTGTTTAATTTCAACAGTTGTTTATTTTTTCTCTCTTATGATTGTTTTCTCATGTTTTTTTTTTTTTTCGAAAACATTTTAGCACTAGGTTATTACACTTTGCACATTAAAAAATTACTAATACTGTCTGAATACAAAATTTGTGAAAACGGTTGATCACACATGAAAACAATACGCTAACAGACCCAGTGCTCAACACAGAATAATACATCAGGCGAAAATTCCAAGTTCCGGCTCACAAATGAATTTCCAGGAAAAGGGGACTTTCCCTTTCTGCGCTACTCCTTATGCGAATCTTCACTCATTAAATGAGCAACTTTTTCAAAAAGATTTTGCTAGTTATGCGAAAATCTCGTTATGAGAGGTACTTATGAGACCTTTGACTGTACATTATAATTGTCATCTTTGTAAAGATTGAAACAATCATCATAATTAAATCATTCGTATTTTTCTAATCAAATGTATGATGTTGGGTTTAATTTTTTATCAAAGATCATAGAGTGGAAATAGGTGGGCTATTTCTTTACAAGGATAAAATAAATGATTCTTTAAATCATGATTCTATAAAAATGTGTAGCAACCAAAGCTTTCATCCCATAGCTAGTGTGCTTTCAAATGTATTTCTTTTGTCATCTGTGTCTTTCTCTCGTTCACCTCTTTTAACTCACACATCTCTGCTATATTTCTTGTAAGCTAAGATGTCCTTATCATTTACAAACAACTGCCTTGTATTTATTTTCTAGGCTCCCATGTACTAGCATAGGAGAGATCTGTGTGGGTTTAACATTTTTTAGTACAGCACTTTTGGTAGATTTCATACAATCAATACAATGTCCCTTGATACCACTAACACTAGCTACTCCTCCGAGTTAATCCAGTTAATGCTTGAGCTGGTCTTTGTAATCCATTGTTGTATACTTTGCACAGCTTTCTGCCTTTGAAATCTGTAATTTCCTGCCATTTATGAAATTGTTGGGCCAATTTTATAGATTAAAAAAAATTTAATTAAAAATGCCTAAAACAAATTTAATTAAAATTCTATGGTTTTAAAAACCTCCTTTCATTTTGAACCATTAATTTCTTCAAATTTTAGGTAATACACAGCTTTTTAAAATGTTTCTTTAACACTTTTTAAAGTGTTGAGATCAACACTTAAGCTCTTCTACTAATTTAATTATAATTCAAACATGTATAACTCATTTTAATTTTCAGGAGTCCTTGCTCTATTCTGCTTCATCATCATTTAAATAATAATTTCAAATAAATCATATGCATTTTTCTATCTATAAACAGGAATATCATGGTGGAAAGAGATAATGCGGAAGAATTTGGATTAGAGATTGTGGATGATCTAATGGAAAAGCTAATGTCTTCAATTTATGATAAATATATACAGGGCCAGTTGCTTCCTTTTACAATAACTCAAGCTAGAAATGCAATAACAGAAATTGTTGAGGTATAGCAATATTTCATTCAAATATTAATATTACTACTTTTTTTTTTTCCATTTATGGATGAGTTTGATGAACATCTGAAAGGGTGATGTTTTCTATTTTATTTGATACCAGATGCCCGCGGCGTAGCATATGCCGCAGATATGCTCATAGGATAAAGCAAAGAAAGTGGCAGGATGAACAGACACAAACTACATCACAATGAAATCAGAATAACGTGAATGAACCTCTGATGCGGGGATAACTGCGACGCATGGTTGATCTGGAAACATGTGCACTGTAGTTAGCCACTTGCCACTCTGCACCACCCTAGCTTGTCAACCATAAACTAATTGGCATAACCTGACAAAGGTCATTCGTCAAGCTTATTTCCACTCGTCTTATGCTTGTTATGGTGATCAAAAAGATACTGGGAAATGAACGGGCATAAACACAAACAATTTTAAAAATTAAAAAAGTAATATCTTTAGCTCGGGATTGAACCTGTGACCTCCGGAATCAAAGAGAACAATGGAAAGGCAATGTGGTTCAGCCAACTGTAGGAGATACCAAAGCGACTGAGACCACACAGGAGCGATGAGGTACACTTTACTACGGGTACACTCAGTTGCGCATGCCTGGAGAGCGAGGGAGGGCGCCAAAAGTATTCATTTTATTAAATTAATTGTTGGTGAAAGTTTATGACTACTTTCCTGTCACTGAGCACAACAGAGAGCACAAAGTTATTTGCAAAGTCATGTTCGAAAAGAAAGTGGGAAAGGAACGGGCACAAAGACAAACAATTTTAAAAATTGAAAAAGTAATGTCTTAGCTGGGGATTGAACCTAAGACCTCCACTTGTAAGGTGAATGTTATAACTATGTCACTACGAAATACATGTTATTTGTTGTTCTGAAAGAACATAATAATTGACTTCAATTCAACGAAATTTTGAATGTTTACTACCTTTTCTTGCAATCTGAGTGGATGGTGGGGTCAGAGGTCAGACAGCTTGCTACTCTGTGTCCGGCATGGTCGGACCATGATGAGAAATATATATATAGATGATTAACCATTTATATTTTAGGAAGTATACACTAACAGGAATTCAAATATACTATATTGTAAACATATTGACCCTTTTATTTTAAAAAAACAAAACAAAAAACCCCTCTTTCAATTCAACATAAAGAGTGATTATAGTCAAGCTCATGGTCTTTAAAAAAAACTTTTTGAAATATTTAATTCTAATTATTACTACCATTCTGCTTTATTCGACATGTCTATTAACGGGTATGTGATCTCTATTTACTGGTATGTGATCTTTATTTACTGGTATTATATTATTGCTATTTACTGGTATATGACCTCTATTTACTGGTATGTAATCTCTATTTACTGGTATGTGATCTCTATTTACTTGTATATGATCTCTATTTACTGGTATGTGATCTCTATTTACTGGTATATGATCTCTATTTACTGGTATGCGATCTCTATTTACTGGTATGTGATCTCTATTTACTGCTATGTGATCTCTATTTACTGGTATGTGATCTCTATTTCCTGGTATGTGATCTCTATTTACTGGTATGTGATCTCTATTTACTGGTATGTGATCTCTATTTACTGGTATGTGATCTCTATTTACTGGTATGCAATCTCTATTTACTGGTATGTGATCTCTATTTACTGGTATGTCTTTACAGTGGTATTTCCTTGCAAGAGATGAAGGAGAGAATGATATAGAACTAGAAGCTGGCTGGAGTCATGATGAAGGTGCTTGTTACATTATTTAATGCACCAATAGTTTTTTAACGGCTGCAAGCATTTGTTATATTTAATAATTTCATGTTCAATATTTTAATTTCTGCCTTTGGTTTTTCATTTATTGTTTATTTGAATTACTGCCACAGTTAGTTATTATTATTCAGTTACTATTGGAAGTTACAATTCATGAGATAAATTATAATTCTATTTCAAGTTTTATTTATTCCATTAATTAATTTGATCTCATTTTCCTTTAAGTATGATACTGTATTTGTCTCATGGCATAGTAAATATGAGGTGCTGCTCTTCATTCATGCTTTTAACATTTTAGAACCAGAACCATCAGCAACTGATTGTTGGGCCCAAGGGTCAGTTCCTAAAAACCACATCCCAGCTAGTGGTCCTCTTGTGGAAATACCGGAGGAGGAAACTTCAATAGAAAATCTAGAAGAAAAAGAATTGTGAGTTCAATAATTTCAAATGATTTTAATTGAAATAATTTGTGTAAAGATTTGTGGACTTAAAGATCTTCACTTAATTTTATCTTTTTGACATAATTAATGTTAAATTTCAAATAATTTTTTTTTAAAATGCATACATTTTATGTAAATGTGAAGTTATTGAAAATTATGCTTTCAAAAATAATTACTAAATAATGAATAACTATTTGTCAGGACACCTGGCCCAGAGGAAGTTTACAGAGAAGTTGCAGAGTTGCCAGACATTGTGTCTGATGCTGAGGAAGAAGAAGCTCTTGAACAAAAGGCAGCAGACAAGGATCAAGAAATTCCATTAGAAGATAAAAAATCAAGTGACTCAAAATTAAAATCTAAGTTCCGCCCTTACCGTGGAAAGCTGAAAACTCCTCGTATCGGGAAAATTACTGAATCTCTAGAAAGTACAGAAAACACAGCATACCATGAGATATATGAAATTGATGAGAAGCCCACAGCTAGTCTAACAATGCCAGTATCCTGCACAAGCCTGCTCAAAGTATGTGTACAAACAAAATGTGTTGTTAATAATTGTCAGCTTCTATGCTTAATCACATTCCCAGCAGTTAAAAGTTTTATTTTACATACATTTTTTGAAATTATATGGCATTTTCAATGACCATGGAATGCAACTTTTTAAAAGTAATGCCATGATAAAATGGAAGTATTATATTAGTAGATGTGGGGCATCTATTGCCCCCACCATTTTTCGTTTCATATAGTAAATAGTAATGGAAGCAACTCACAATCATCTTGTAAACAGTTTAAAAAAATTGTCATCAGATTGTTACCATTACAAAATACACAGATTTTAAGAGTAACAAATCATAAAAAAGTGAAATCTAATTCTTACCATTTTTATTTTATATTATTTCTTATTCTTGAAATTCAATGTTTGTTCAAGTTCAAGCAGCTGGGTGGCAGGGGTGTCAAAATATGTTTTGAATCATCCATGATTGTTTGAATTCATTTTCCAGCCTTATTTTTTTTAAAAGTATTTTATTTGTCCCGACTAAAATCCAAATCCATCTCCTTTCCCCCTTCTTGCCCAAAAAAGATTTTTTAAAAATTCTGAATTATTATTTTTGTCCTCATATTATTATGTAAAGCAGGGGTCTCCGAACTATGGCTCTTGGGCCAAATGCGGCCCGCAAGCCCCTATCATCAGACCTCTGGAGACCTTTTAATCTAAAAAAAGAAACAATTTTCACCTGTACTTAACCTTAAAACTTAGTAGTTGGGGGCTAGTACTCGGTCCTTAAACTGCTGTTTGACAGTCAATGCGGCCCTTCGGCAGAAAAGTTTGGAGACCCCTGATCAAAAACAATGCAGAGGGCAGATAAGGATGGCTTTTTTTCTAGCTCCCTTGTCATTATGAAAGGAATTGCTTGCTTTTCCAACTGAATTGAGTTATATCTTAAAAATGTTTAAAATAAATAAAAACATTTCCTAATCCATCAACAAATTTTTAGGATGAAATTAATGAATGAAAATGTAGTTATTCATTGTTTCGTAATTATATTACTGGTATGCCTTATGTAGGACAGGTTATCAGAACTTTGAAAAATTTTGACAATTATAACATTCTCATTTCACAGTTTCATGAATTCTTGTCAGTCTAAAATGTTTTTTTCACTTTGTACGACAAATATCTTTGATTTTTAAAAGAAAATGAATTTAAGGGTAATTTCTTGTTATTGAAATCAAGGAATGATGGGTGATGGGTTCCTTTAATTTTAAAAAGTGCAGCATTTATCTCTTAGTTCTTTTAATCCACTCAACACAGACACAAAATGGCAGACCTCCTGGCAACAAGGAAGTCATGTATGATGAGTTTGGAAATGTCGTAGCTGTCATCAAGTTGGATCCTGAGAAGTTACCAACTCACAAGTGGGTGACCATTGCATTCATTTAATAATTAACACAACTTAAAAAAACGATATCTTGCTTGCATCATTCATCTCCTGCTAGTATCACTCATCTCCTGCTTGTATCATCCACCTTCTATTAATATCATTAATCTCCTGCTTGTATCATCCACCTCCTGCTAGTATCACTCATCTCCTGCTAGTATCATCCACCTTCTATTAATATCATTCATCTCCTGCTTGTATCATCCACCTCCAGCTAGTATCACTCATCTCCTGCTAGTATCATCCACCTCCTGCTAGTATCACTCATCTCCTGCTTGTATCATCCACCTCCTGCTTGTATCATCCACCTTCTATTAATATCATTCATCTCCTGCTTGTATCATCCACCTCCTGCTAGTATCACTCATCTCCTGCTTGTATCATCCACCTCCTGCTAGTATCACTCATCTCCTGCTTGTATCATCCACCTCCTGCTTGTATCATCCAACTTCTATTAATATCATTCCTCTCCTGCTGCGTGTATTATCCACCTCCTGCTAGTATCACTCATCTCCTGCTTGTATCATCACCTCCTGTTAGAATCACTCATCTCCTGCTTGTATCATTCACCTCCTGCTAGTATCCCTCACCTCCTCCTTGTATCATCCACCTCCTGCTAGTATCATCCATCTCCTGCTTGTATCATCCACCTTCTGCTAATATCACTCATCTCCTGCTTGAATCATCCACCTCCTGCTAGTATCACTCATCTCCTGCTTGTATCATCACCTCCTGTTAGTATCACTCTTCTCCTGCTTGTATCATTCACCTCCTGTTAGTATCACTCATCTCCTGCTTGTATCATCCACCTCCTGTTAGTATCATTCATCTACTGCTTGTATCATCCACCTCCTGTTAGTATCATTCATCTCCTGCTTGTATCATCCACCTCCTGCTAGCATCCCTCATCTCCTCCTAGTATCACTCATCTCCTGCTTGTATCATCCTCCTTCTGCTAGTATAGCTCATCTCCTGCTTGTATCATCCACCTCCTGCTAGCATCCCTCATCTCCTCCTAGTATCACTCATCTCCTGCTTGTATCATCCACCTTCTGCTAGTATTGTTCATCTCCTGCTTGTATCATCCACCTCCTGCTAGCATCCCTGATCTCATCCTAGTATCACTCATCTCCTGCTTGTATAATCCACCTTCTGCTAGTATTGCTCATCTCCTGCTTGTATCATCCACTTCCTGCTAGTATCATCCATCTCCTGCTTGTATCATCTAATGACTGGTTCTATTACACAGAAAGTAATATTGTATCAATCAGCTCGTGGTGACGTGGTGGTCGAGAGGTAGCGCTCTCGACTGTCATACCAATGGTCACGGGTTCGAATCCACAGGATTTGTTCTCGCGGCCTGAGGAGTCCCCGAGTCACCCAGCTCCGAATGGGTACCTAACTAGACAATAGTTAGGCGGCTGGGGTAATGCGTGGAACCCCTATAGCTGTGGCCTGTGACCGCTGCATCACTTGCCAACAGATCATCTCTCATGGTCTGTGGACGCAATTATCTTCTGCATAGAAGGAGCGTCTGTATATCTTAAGATAAGATAAGCTCTTACGTGTAACACCTATGTCTTGATATGGGCAATATTATAAGGGGTAGCTTTTTTCATATTTAAAATGAAACTTATCCACAATAATTTGAAAGAAGTAGAAATACTATACTAGCTTATTCAGATGCTTCTTCTATACTGAAGATTTTTGTGTCCTATGCCTATCCATGGTTAATGGTTTAATCCAACTGAAAATTTGAAGAAGTAGTTAGGAGATCAGACAATGGGTTTTTTAAGCAGTGCATGACAATGTTAAGGGGTTTTTGGAGGCATAAATGATCTTTGCAACCCACTTCCAGGAATAACTTGTTCCCACTGCTTTTTAAAAATAAATTAAGTCTTCCCATGGGAGATAACTCATCTTTTTACTGACTTGAAGAAATGATTCCAACTACAACTGTAAGTTTAACATTTTTGCATCACTTTATGACATTCAAGTCAACAACTCAGTCCCATAGCTCTCAGTTTAGTTTGAGGAAAAACTGTCTAGGTTTTGACATGGTGCTGATCAATTTTCATTCTGAATTTTTACGTTTTTGGATTCAATAGAAATACTCTAGTTCCCAGTAGAGATCCCAGGAGTAGTACAAATATTATTAGAGTTTCTTTGATTCATTTGCCACCGCCATATTTGTTTTTTAATTATGCAATTATGAACAAAACGATGTGAACAGTATTGGCAACCACATCAAGAGATAAAAACTTATTTGAGATCACCAATGTATCAGGTTTGATTAAAACTTTAAGATAAGCAATGCCATGTACTTCAGTTACTTCAGCCAAAGAAGTCATATTTTTACACAACGCTGTCTGAAATCGCAACATGAAGTCCCATGGCAAGTCTTTTAACAACAAGCTGATTGCAAAATGTTTCATCATTATTTTTAAAAATAAAAACCAGTGGAGCAAGTTCCATATCACTTCATGTTTAAGTGTGAATTCTGTGGCAGTACAGCATGCTATGTACTGGGAAAAAAATTGAAACATGGCCAAAGAAAATTAAATTCGTGCACATCTTAGTATTTTATGTTTGAATGGATTGTGTTGTTGTAATAAGGTTTATGTTCAGAAATTGATCGTCCCCAAAGGAGAGTTGGCAAATATGCTAAGGACCGTGTTTATTGAAATGTTTCAATTACATGTTTCACTATACAAATTACTTTTAATAAAGATAACCAGTTGTTTAAGGTTTTTATTTTATCCAGTTTTTTAAATGTTGTTGTTTTTTTGTTTTTTTATTTATTTTTTTGTTTTTTTTTCAGAGTCAACATCAAGTACCAACTTGTAGAACCATTGACAGAAGCCAGGTTTGATGTTCTCAAGAAAAAATCTAATGGAAAATTGAAAAAAATGCGTTCCCAAAAGAATATAAGTACTGACACAGTAACAAAAGGTGCTGAGAGTTAATGATTGAAATTATTGAACTTATATTTTTAATATGAAAAAAGTTAGATTATCAATTATTTTCATTCAATGGAATAACTGGTCTTGTTTGTTATGAAAGGTTAAAATATATAAAAAGGTTAACACAATTAAAAATAAGCATTGACATTTCTGTAATATAAATTTAACATAATTGGAAATATTTTGTACATTTTTTAGCCTCCCGAATAAAACCAGACTCCCATTCATCCCACTCTGGACCATTACCTCCACCATTGGTGAGTTCGAAGCTTGTAAAGAAAACTGGTCCAATGAATTTTAATCAAGAAAATAAAATACCTTTTATTCCCACTGTATTTTAAGAGTGTGTAGTTACATATCAGATATTTTAGGCCTTTTATTTAATAATTTGATTTTTTTGTAAATTAACTCCTCTGTCAAAGATTTAACTTTTTCATTATTTTTTTTTTAAAGAAGAGTCGTAGAAATTCTTCAGTCTCAATGAAAAACTCTACAGAAGAAATAATAAGTCCAGTGGTACATTTTTCAGATTTGTATATATTTAAATGTCAACATTTGTTAACTTATAAAATTTTCTGCATTTAAATTACACTTATTAATTTTAATTTACCTTTTTCAAAAGTTTTTATATTAATTGTCTAAGTCAGAGGTGCGCAACCTTTGGGCTATAGACGGCCACATTAAAAAAAAATTGCTTTTGCCACGACCGCCAAAAATTTTTCACTGAAAAACAAAACAGTCACTATAAAAAATTTACCCCTTGTAATACTCAAGGTGAGATAATAATGACATAATCATAATGTATTGTAGACAAACACAGTGCTTAATTATAAACAAAAACATTACTATCGATATTCTCTTATATTTCTACTTTATTTAACATTGTCATGTAAACCTAACATCAAGTTACACACGTACAGCATGAGTATATTTTTAAGTGGCATTAGTACACTGAGAACACAATCATTGAACAAGTGATAAGCTGCTTCAATGTCTAAGTAACTTAGGAGTCCAGAGTCCAGAAATTAGTGGCTGCCTTACTCTTGGATGTTTGCCAAAGTACGGGCACTCGTTGAAGTTCATCAGACGTATTCCTGACGCCTCATTGATGTCCACCAGTTGGGGTCGATATTTCGATATTTATTCTTGAGATATTTCATTCATGAAAATGACGCTTTGCGCATGTAAGTGTTTTTAAACAGCACTACAGTGTTTCTTGCTTTTTTCACGAAGCTTGGGATACTCCATGGCTATTTTCCATGTCTCCAGTATGCAGTTTTTGTCCTCGAATTTCTTCAGTTCAATCAGTTCCATTTGGACATCCGACAGCGCACTCTCTGTCTCAACCAAATGTGGAGAAGCAACCAGTCTCATATTTTCAGAGATTTTGTTGAAATCCTGAAAACGTTCTGCGAATTCCAATAACAGTGCCTCGAGGATGCCTGAAAAGGAAGTAGCCAGATTTTCATCTTTTCTTTTTTTTATGGCTCTTGATTAGAGTGATGGGTTCAGGAAATGATAGAGATTGAGCTGTTGGATATGACTTTGTAGCAGACATTTGTCACAGAAATCCTGTACTCTTCTGTGCATGATGCGAACTGTTGTTCATTTGCCCTGCAGAGACTCATTGAGGCGGTTGATATAAATTAGCAAATCTATAAGGATGGCTAGAGATGTTAAGAAGGCCTGGTTCTGCTGTGGGCAGTCCTTATTTTTCGTGGCATAAAGTTCCAGTATTTCTTTTCTTAGCAGCAAACACAGCGAGATGTTTTTCCCAGAGACAACCAATGAATGCTGGTGTGGTATAGAATATCTTCAGCCAACAAATCACTTGTGTGAAGAATTTGTATGAATTGGCGGTGGTGAAGAGCTTTCGCACGATTGAAAAGGATAAAATAATGCTATTCACATCCTTCAAGATTTTAATCCAAATCAACTGATCTAGAACACAGCACCTCCTGATGAATAATTCAGTTCAGATTAATCAACTGGTCCTTACCTTCAACTACTAAACATTACATCTAACGCTTCAGCTGCCTGAGTCGTAATTTGTTTTGCAATAACAAGTGCTTAATAGTGTAAATGAATATTCGATAATTCGTTTACAACTTAACATAATATATTGCCAATTACCAAATATTTGACGGCCACAGGTTATTTTAATTTAAACAGATTTCCACGGCTCCATGCGGCCATACGGCAGCAGGTTGCGCACCCCTAGTCTAAGTGTTGAAGTTGTCCATTTTTTTATTGAAATTTTTTTTTCAAGCATTCACAATTTGAATTCTTTTTTCCTTAAATATTTGTTAACATTTATTGCCTGACTTTTAACAGATAGTCATTTTATTAGCAGTAACTTAGCTAATAACTAAAATAGTATATATACATCAAGAAATCTTTAGCTTAGAACAAGTACTAGATTTAGAACTTATAAATCAACATATAGCTTACGTAATAGAACAAGAAAGCAAAGTGAAGTTGTGTGTAAATTATTGTTATTGTCATGATTTTTGTATGTTCCATTTTGCCTATTTACCTAACATCAACTGTTAGTGTACTTGTGGAATTCTGTATTCTTTAGACATCTTTTACACATTTTTCTCTTTTCATACAACTTCTTTCCTCAGATTGAAGAAATGGAGGTGGCCAGAGGAGTCATTGTTAAGGAAGGAGGAAGAGTCAAGAAAGGACCTGGGCTGGTAAACTATATACATATTATTTTATTGTTACCTCTCAGGTCAAATGAAACTTCACATTTCTGAAATAATTTTTTTATAATGTTTTATTTTATTTTCAATGCTCATGAGTTGTTTTATAAAACCTTTTTTTAAGTTTTATTTTTTTTAAATTTAATAAAGTTAAGTTCTTCCACATTAATTTATGATGATATAAAAATCAATGTCTATTCACTGCAGTACTATAGAAAGTTTGACATTCTGGAGGAAAGTCAGAAGGGGATGAAGCAAATAAGTCTACGGGTGTCTAGGCCAGGAATCACTGTTGCTGACTTGCTGGACAGAACAACACCCATTCTCCGTCAATTGGGAGACACATCGCCTTTGCCTCCTATAGTACCCCACCCACCAACTCAAAGATTGCAGCCCTCAGTATAATAAGAAGAACCTCAGAAAATTGTCTGCTGCAGTGATGAGGGCGAACATAATTTATTTATAAACTCTGGAATCACAAAATAATAAACATTTCACAAAAGTCCAGTGATTTAATATAATGAAATTTATCCTCTGGAATATGAAGACCTTGTAAATTAGGGTTTATGAGAAAAAATTATCAAAGTGTGGATGACCTAAAATAATGTTTCACCCTTTTAAAAAATATTTATATTTTAAAAAAAGAAACAACAGGATATTATATATATCATAACATTAAACCTTTTAAATTAAGTTATATGCTCTAGTTCATTGAAAGCTACAACTATTTTATGATAGTTTTGATCATGTGAAGGCCTGTACTGGATTATCTGGTCAGTTTGATTAATTTTTCAGTTGGAATGACTGGTCTGTTGGATTATCTGGTCTGCCTGTTGGATCAAATGATCTGTTTGATCATTCTTTCAAACAGTTTGCAATACTACATTACTTTTTGTCCTGGGCAATTAAATGGATCCTCATGAAACAATGAAATCTCTTGAAGCCAATACAGAGATGCTGTTATGAATAATAATTTTTAAAAACTCATTTCATACTTTTTATTTAATAATTTAAATTCAAAATTAAAAGCAAAATAGTGGAACTATTTACCTAAAAACATGTATTAGCTTTTGTAAAGGAAAAAAAAGAACAAAAAATGTATTGTTTGCACTGAATCTGTGATACATTTTTTTATTTATCTTTCTTAGTCTTGTCATTTTGAATGTTTACAAATCTGAATTTTATATGTATATAAGAATACAATTTGATATAGTGTATAGAGACTGGCATTTTTTGTTTTATTCTAACCATTTTAACTAGCATTAGAAAATGAAGAAGAAAAAATAAATACCTCAATAAATGCTATCCATATCCATGAACTAATTTGGGATTTAGCTTTCATGACTTGGGTATGGATAGAGAAGCAGTGGGTTAAGAAGGAGATCTTCCGCCCACCCCCCACCTGCCTGTGGCTCTTTTCTCCATTATCTTTAAAGGTTGCATGATTGGTCAACTGGTGAAAATATTGGGTCACCCCAGATGAAGGAGAAATTTTTTCCAAAAATGGATGCTATATTTTACAGGAATTTTAATTAAAAATAATGGGAGATGAAATGACATGACACAACGCTAATGATTTCAGTTATTTCAACAATGATTGATTTTTTTTTAATGCTTATTGGGGCTGCGAAAATTAACGATTAATCGTTAAAAATTTTATCAATAAGATATCGATTGAAATAGTTTTAATTTTTAACAATTCTATTAAAATGTAGAGAAATTAATATTTTTTTCCATTTAGTATTAAAAAATAATTAATAAACAATATAATAGCCCAGATCACAGATTCTGTATCACTGAGGAACATAGTGCAATAGTGCAACAGTCCATAGCAGTTAAAAAAAACTTCTATTTATTTTTTTTAAGATGTCAATGAGACAGGGGAAATAACTAAATAAAAAAAATGTTTATAGCCTGTTTTTGTTACTCCACTTGAGATGTTTGGCTTTAATCAAATTAACTATTAATTCATGAAATTAATCATTAATTTTTCAAAAGTTAATGATTAAATTTAAATTAAATCGNTATATATATCTCGAATTTTTTGAGACTTCATTTAAAACATTTTCGGAATTTCCAAAAATCGACACGTGTTGATATTCAAGCACTTCCTCTAACCACTTGTGAAACAAGGTTACATATCCGGGTTTGTCTGAACTCGCCTCTTTAGTTTAGAAAATGTTAGTTCCAATAGACTGACTTAAGACGGTGATAATTTCTTTATTTTAAAGTACTTTGCTTTATTGGTCACGCTTCATCGACAGTCTTGATTAATTCTATATGAGTATGGTGGTCACGAGTCATTCGTTGGTGATGAGGTCAACAGGTGTTCCACTTGAATGATTAAGTTGATTAACACAACACACGTGACGGTTGTGAGCCGTCGATCTGTCACTCGGGACCACATGCAGTTTCAATTAGTGAACAGTTTTTTTTAATTGTTTTTTTAGTTTTTTTTTTTTATTTGGGTCGGATTGTCTTATCTATTACATCTTGCTGGTCGTGAATATATCACTGGGATTTTTTTTTTAATCTCGCTTTGAATGACTGGGTAAGTGGGCTCACTTTGTTTCAAAAACATTTTTTCTATAGCGTATAGATACAGTCGTTTCTTTCTTAGTAGCGCCACAAGATTTTTTTAAAAATTTAAATGCATTAATTTCAAGGGAAATGTTTCCATATTGGGAAATCCCGGGTATACAATTTTGGAGGTGACCCGTCAAAACAGCCCCGGACAAAATGGCCCCTAACAAAATGGCCCCGGACAAAATGGCCCCGGTCAAATTGGCCCCTGACAAAACATTCGACGTCGAATGAATTTTGGATATGATTTATCCATCGATGTATTCTTACTACAGCCAAAGCTAGCCAATGAAAAGTCAGTAGATTATTGACGCATACACAATTTACATATGTGAGTACCAACTGTGGAATGATTACGCATCATACCCTCCTTGAACCGACCCTGGATTTATTGCTTGAGGGACATAACCGAAAGACTGTTAGAATACGTGGCTACTGGGCCCTTGAGTAAACACGTTCAGAGATTCCCAAGTATTAAGGGCAGAAGAAGAAGTAAAATAAAATGACAATGACATCAATGCTTGTGCACCATGGGTTACTGTCCTTTCATGTCCTACACTCGCTCCATGGTCGACTCGTTGTCTCGGGGTTTGAACCAGACACACATAAGGAAGCAGCGTGCGTTTCATCCTCACTACTGCATAAACAACAACAACAAAAATGGTGGGGGGGGGGGGGTAACTGACGCCTTCATGGGGATCGAACCCGTCTCCAATAGATCGGACGGTGCACATCTTACCACGATCCATTAAATTTGACGGTGAAATAATGTTTTATAAAACTGCTATAATGCATCACTTGTTGTTTTTTTTAAAAAATATTATTATGCCATCAGTGATGTTGATACAATAAATGAATTTTATAAAGTGTGTCCCATTAAAGTGCCTAGTTTGAAAACGTGTAACCATGGGATGTCCATAAATGACGTCACGCACCTAGGGGTGAGGGGGGTCTCCACATTTGTGACGAAGGGGAGGGGGAGTTTAGGAATTGTGACGTCACGTCAAAACATGCTAATTTAAATCTAACCTTCATTTAAATATTCGATTTTGCACTGGATTCACGCGTGTTACGATATTAGAGGGCAGCCTTACACTAAATACATACTTATAAAGTGAATTGAAACATGCTCATTTCCAAATAGGAAATACCGTGTTTAGGGGGTGGGGTGGGGGGCTAACAGTTTAGAGTAAGTTTTTGTGACGAAGTGTGACAAGTGGACGAGGGGGGTTAAAATCGGCCAAAAACGCGTGACGTCATTTATGGACGGCCCCTCAGGAGGCAGACAATATTCAAAAATTGATGTTATTGACTTTCAGGAACTTAACTCATAAAAGCAGCATGAATCTGACCTCTCTATTTTGAGGAAGGTGTTGAGGCACATATAATTAGGCTAATATTCCTGTTTTAAAAATAAGATTTTGAAGTCCGGTTTTACGTAACTCATTGACTGCACGACATATGATTAAAATTATTATAACACAAATTATGCTACATGCCTTTAAGTTTAAAGTTTAAATTATAAACCAATGAACTCACTTTCACTTTTAATGTGTTTCCAAAGATGGGTAGTGGGTAAAATGTTATCTCTTAATTTGAGACACATCACGTCATGGTTAAAATAAAGCCGTAAATGTGTGAAACCGATTCTATATTACACATTATAATTTTTTTTTTTACTCCTTAATCATCATAGAATACAACGAAACTATTACCATGCCAGGGGTCTCTAAACTTTCTGCCGGAGGGCCACACTGTCAAACAGCAGTTTGAAGCCGAATACTAACCCCATGCTGCTAATTTTTGTGCTAAACTACAGGTAAAAATAGTATCTTTTTCAGAGATTAAAAGGTCTTCAGGGACAGGATGAGAGGGTCTCGCGGGCCGTAGTTTGGAGACCCCTGACCTATATGATTATAATAGTTGCTAAATGTTTTAAAATTTTAATTTATGTTGTTGTTTTGTTTAAATCAGACTTCCTTCACAAGTTGTAACACATCATAAAAAACGCTTGTTTTTCATTAATAGACACTAACTGAGCATTTGTAAAAATGAAAGCTTTTATTGTTAATTCGGCTTATAATTATAAACAGCATGATCTTAACTGAATCATTTATTACTGTAGGAGAATTTCTTTAAGTTTAATCCTGAATCCAAGAAATGATTTTTTTTAATGCGCGAAATGATTACTCCTAAATGTTGCATCTCATATATATATATAGGCCTACAATATGAGAATGAACGAAAATACTTAAGGTTCGTACTGAAATTATATATGGAAATGAAATTATTATAAGTGGAATTTGAACCCTCACTAAAGCAACACGCTGACAAAAGAGGCCCTAGAGTATTGGAGCTGGACGAAAATAAAAAGAGCATTATTTATACAGAGCAAGTAACTTAATCTTTTGCTTACAATTTTTTAGAAAAAAATATGCCTCATTCTAATAAAATGGGTTTTAAGCGGCAAAGATTTCAATCTTATCAATAGATTGATGGAGATAAAAATCATAGACGAAATTGAAAACAGAAGAATGGATTATAAATTAGTTTGCAAATGAAAATATGATTTGATGTAGAACTGTAGAACTAATTGTTTTAGGGAAATAAATAAATAATTTTGAGCTCCAGTTTCAGGTTGTTATTAAAACATATGAAAGCGGTTATAAGAGTGTTTGTAAATAACATTTTACGTTTTAAAAAAAAGTTTCATTGTCAGCCGAGGTAAACATTTTTGATTTTCTAACAAAGTTTTGAAACGAACTTAAGATGACCCCCTTTTATCCCCCATACATATGTGTTTAAGTACAAATTACGAGAATTATTATTTTTATTTTTTTTTTGCAGATTTTTAGAGGCAGACATGCCTTTAGAAACAGACGGATCGTTAGAGACATGCAGACCTTTAGAGGTAGAGATATCATTAGAGGCAGAAATTTCTTTAGAAGCAGACATTTATTTAGATACAGGCACATATTTAAAAACAAACAGATCTTTAGAGGAAATCAGATTTTTGGATGCAGACATTTTTATAGGCAGACATACATTTCTTTAGGGCAGGCATACCTTTAGAGGCAGATATTTCTTTGGAGACATACAGACCTTTAGAGGTAGCCATATTTTTAGAGGCAGACAGACATTTAGAGGCAGACATATTTTAAAGGCGAACATTTCTTTAGAGGCATATAGACCTTTAGAGGCATACAGACCTTTAGAGGCAGACAGACCTTTAGAGGCATACAGACCTTTAGAGGCAGACAGACCTTTAGAGGCATAAAATCTTTATAGCCAGGCAGATATTGATAGACAAAAGACTAGATTCTCTCATCCCATATTGAATCATATTATTTTATATTGACATTTAAAAAATGTCAATATAAACTATAAACATTAGGGCTGCGTGAAGTGAAGATAATTTCGTGCAATCCTATTTGACAATATAAAGCTAAAATATAGATAAATAATTCGACAATTAGAGACATTTTTAGCTCCAGTTATTTGTAGACTGTCCTAAAGACAAGTTGACGAAATATTTCAAACATGAAACAAAACAACAATAAATTCAACAATGAACATAAGAATAATTGAATTTACAATTTCCGACATGATAATGTTACCAGATTCTTCGTGTGACTTAATTTAAGTTGGTGAAGGCTGACCAAGATGTTGCAGATTTTTAAAAAACCTCCTCGTTTGGGATTTTGAAGGCCAGTATGTAATGAATAGACCATAGCAGGCAGCCAAAATCCCCAGTGAGTAAGGCAGATTCATGCGCCGCTCAGGTCTCAACACCAGATACTCGGGAGTTTTGTAGCCAACGCACCTTGTAGAGACATAAAACAAGGCGCATTTTGAACTGCATGGAGCTGGGGAGGTGTATAAGATTCAACGAAGTTTGTATTTATAATGAAACAATACAGCAGCGGCTTTCTGTCAGCATACAGTCTCATCATCCCATAAGCATCCTGACATTTAACAGTCTCACTATGCCACGTGCATCCTGACATTTAACAGATGACATTTTATAGTCTCACTATCCCACGGGCATCATGACATTTAAGTCTCACTATGCCCCGTGCATCCTGACATTTAACAGATGACATTTTATAGTCTCACTATGCCCCGTGCATCCTGACAATTAACATATGACATTTTATAGTCTCACTATCCCACGTGTACCCTGACATTTAACAGTATCACTACCCCACGTGCATCATGACATTTTATAGTCTCACTATCCCACGTGCATCCTGACAAATAAAGGCCTCACTATCCCATGTGCATCCTGGCATTTAAGTCTCATTATCCCATAAGCATCCTGGCATTTAACAGTCTCATCCCATAAGCATCCTGACATTTAACAGTCTCATCCCATAAGCAACCTGAGATTTAACAGTCTCATCCCATAAGCATCCTGAGATTTAACAGTCTCACTATCCAACGTGCATCCTGACAAATAAAGATCTCTCTATCCCATGTGCATCTTGACATTTAACAGTCTCACTATCCCATAAGCATCCTGACATTTAACAGTCTCACTATCCCATGTGCTCTCTGCTTTTCAGCAGTCTCACAACATCATGTGCTTCCTGTCATCGTAACCAAGCAGAAGACGTGGTCCAGAGATAGAATCACAGAAGAATGGGGTCGGCATGTCACACACTTTCAGCTAGTAGTGGGCAGCGTTAGGAATCCTAATAATCTTTTTATTTATAAGTGCGTTTTCTTCGGACAACAGCTGAGTTTTAGCTTTTTTTAAAAAAATATTTCAATTATTATCACCAGTATTGTTATTTTTTGTGCAGAAGGCGTGAAAAGATCTTTCAACTCACTCAGTAAACAAAAATATATGTTAAATACTTTCTATATCATATATATATATTCCTTCGGTTCAACATTAAATATAGGCCAGTCGTTTCAGAAGCATGGGGGCCGTCCTTTAATGATGTCATGCACCTAAGAGGAGAAGAGTTTCACACTTTAGTGATGAGTGTTTTAAGAACTGAGACTAAAAAAGCACTACTTTAAATAAAATTTACATTTAGATAAATATATTTCATTGCCTGCAATTTATTTAATGATGTTTTGAGTGCACCAAATACACACTTGAATGACAATAAAGTGATTTAAAACATGATCATTTTTAAAAAGGAAATACGACCTTAATGTGGGGAGGGGGTTGAAGCTTTGGGACGTCATATTAGAGGGGGATGGTCTAACTTTTTATGACGACGTGCGACAAAGGGAGGAGGGTGGCAAATTTTGGCCAAAATCGCGAGAAGGCCCATAACACAACACATTACATTACAACGCTTCACAACACATTATTCAAAAACAATAAACTCTTACAACACATCATTCAAAACGCTATACGGGACTTAATAGCGCAGCACTTGACACGACTTTACAAGACCTTACCACACTTCACAACACACTACAACACTTCACAGTACAACACTTCACAATAAAACACTTTAAAAAACAAATCACTCTCAACACAATAGAGTCCTAATAATACAGGCTGGACAAGTGAGTAGGATACTGCGAGCCTACACAGATGAAGCTTCCGTTACAAGGACTTAATGAAATTACAAGAAAACGTTCTACAATCTGCATGGTTCAAGTCAAGTTCCGACTTGTGACGTAACGGTCTAACAGTGAACAAGGAATAGTTCAATAGAGATACATTTTTGTGAAAGAGACTATAACTTGTGTCGATAGCAAGAACAAGCCTGCGCATGGCGTCACGCCCCAATTGGTTTGCAACTAATAGTAGTAGAAAGAAATATTTTCAAGGTCTGAACACTTAGCTCGCCGTCGCTGCCATTCGCCGGAGCGTGCGCATCTAGACATGCAGCCGCTTGTATCAAGTGGCCATTTGTGGCTCCTGGCGCACTACTTACGGGCTAATGAAACTATTTATTGGAATATAAATGCATTGTTCGATTTCAATACGTAACTTGTATTTTAATTTTTAACGATTTGACCATGATATAGGCGCAGTGAATTTGGTGGCCCTAATTGTAATAGATTTTTTTTCAAAAATAAATATTGAAAGATTCTTGTGTGTGAGGCCTCCACTAATGTTGAGACTAATGTATTCCAAAACAAGCTTACCTTAAGCCAACAACATAAGCTATTTATTCTAACACATACAACTTGATCTATGTATTTTATAATATTATAACATACACTAAGAGCTATCTATTCTAACACATACAACCTGAGCTGTTTATAAAAACTTGTACTTGTATGTCTAAATCTTGCTGTTCTAACTAAAACAAAAAAAATCTTGCTGTACTAGCTAATAAAAACAAAATCTTGCTGTGCTAACTAATAAAAACAAAATCTTGCTGTGCTAACTAATAAAAACAAAATCTTGCTGTGCTAACTAATAAAAACACAATCTTGCTGTGCTAACTAATAAAAACAAAATCTTGCTGTACTAATACTAATACAAACAAATCTTGCTGTGCTAGCTAATAAAAACAAAATCTTGCTGTGCTAACTAATAAAAACAAAATCTTGCTGTACTAACTAACAAAAACAAAATCTTGCCGTACTAGCTAATAAAAACAAAATCTTGCTGTACATGCTCAACAATCAAAGCTAGACTACAACTTTTCTTGAAGACAACTTACCCAGTCATTGGAAGCCGAGCGAATAATCGAACAGAGCCTGATACGGTTCATATGAGGACTGGCGGTCCATATGAGGACTGAAGAAATGAAGACAGTCATCCATCCACTTATAGGGAAATTTGTTCCGACATGAATTTCCGTGCTCTTGACTGACTCACATGAATTGTCCTTTACTACTTAGCTTGTATGACGGAGTCGTCTTAGGAAAAGGTCATGGTCCATGAATTTTTTTTTCCTGGAAAGAGTATTTTATTTATTTGATTTGGAAAAAAATTCTCTTTGATGTAAATGGAAGAAAAAGTGGGTGTTAAGGGTAAAATAACATTTGAACTTCCGGTGCTTGTGTGTCAGAAGTACTGTGTTTAATAGTCTTATAAGCAATGATTAATACTCTCAATTGATGTTGAAAGAGTAAATGTTCACCGGGCTTTGAAGAACATTTAAAGTCAAAATTTAAAACGCAGAGACTTTTTAAAAGATACATCAATATGTGGGTGAATTTCATCAGTAGGCCTGCACAGTAAATAATCATTTATAGCAAAGAAAAGGCAACAATTACTGCTGCAACTTGAGGCCGTCCCTAAATTACGTAAGGCACTTAGGTGAGGTAAGGGGTCGACCATTTGTTTCGCGGGTGACGGAGAAGCGGGGAGTGTTACATAAATGTGACGTCACATTAAGACACGAAAACTTTTAATGAAAGTTCCACTTACATATTTGATTGTTTACAATTTATTAAATGACATTTTACATGGGCTTCACACATGTTACGAAATTAGAGTTCAGACTAAACCTAAATACATACTTAAATAACAAATTAAAGTTAAAATAAAGTTTCTGGGGTTTTTTTTACTATAAATCCCTTATATATGAAACATAACTAAAAGTATTGATTATGTTCAATATAATACGCACCGCGCGACAGAGTTACATAAACATTTACGATCAAGAAAATATTTTTTTTAAAAGTATGTTCAATGTAATTCGCTACGCACGACATACTAGCATAAACATTTAAATGATATATATATATATAGATATAT
>MUZC01000464.1:581017-598283 GCA_002072015.1 Radix auricularia | reverse complement strand
TTTTTTTTTTTTTTTTTTGGATACTTTGGATTCCACCGCAGCTAAGTTTCTTCATTTTATATTGTATTTTTATTTTCGTTTTACTTGTGTATTGTATGTTCGTTGAAAAAGGCTCTTTGTCGAAACGTTCGCTGTTTTGTTACGTCCGGTCAGGCTAACCCTTACCTTGTTTACGTCTTTTCCATTAAATTTTTTATAAGCCTGATTGCAGTCCTACCCCTCATTTTGTTTACTAATTAAAAATGAGGAATTTGCCGCCTCAAAAAAGTAACACCCGGGGCACTTGCCGCCCTCTCACTATGCCACTGCACCCACCCAAGTACGCCAGTGCAAACTTTATTTTAGTTCAGGTTAGACTGAACTAAAACAATTTTACACCCCTTAAACACAGGTATATCCTTATCCTTAGCTAAATATTATTTGCGGTAATTCTAAACTTAATTGCCTCCCCGCCTCGTTTAGATCTGCGGTTTAATTTTAATGGAAGATTTGGTGACACCACAAAGAAAAAAACAGTGTTCTATTTTGGTTTTTACTTTGAGGAATTTTAAAATAATCAGTACTTCTTAAATCATATCTAAAACGTGATAACTTGATTATCTCACAATAATAAAAAGATAAACACATAGCGCACAAGGGTCAGACTATTAGGCCTACTTCTTTTATTTCACCAAATTATCAAACATGACAATGACTATGACCCATAACCCCTGTCTTTGCTTTGACATAAATTATAAGGATATCAGTAAAATTAAATATCTAATTAAATATGATTGACACTGTTTTAAATCTATCGCAACGTATATGAATTAAATTATAATTTTTAAAACAATTTTTAACTGCAAAAACCCTGCACATTGTATTTACATTGTAAAATAACTATTTAAAATTGAATTATTATTATCTACAAGTTTGCCAATGATTTTATGATTACACTCCCCTACCAACATGGCGGACGCAACAGAGCATATCATAACAATAACATTACATTTCCTTACGTTTTTCTTCATTCAAACGGCTATGTCAAGAAATGAGCTGTGATTGTTAAAGTTAATCTAAAGAAACATATTTAATTTTCATCTTAAATACAATGACTGCTAGTACTTCAGAGACTATATCACTTCTTAATTTCTTTGTATTCAATACTGAATACGGTCCAAGAGAAGGAGAGGTTGTTTTTCAAAGTTTTTTTTTTTAATTAGTAAATTAACTTGGCCTTTGCCTTTGGCATTTAATTATTTAAAAATTACTTGCGAAATAACTTAAATTAAGACTGCTAAAATTTAATTTTGGAGTCGTGTCTTCAGAACTCTAAAATAATAAATAATGACATGATAATGAATAAAGATAATTTTATTATTTTTATTTATGTCATGTAGCACAAATCTAATTATTCTATCTCTCGGCTCTTACTCTGACCTCTTGGTTTTTAATAATATTAATATTATCACCTGCTTACCAAATGTTCCCTCCAACTCTCAGGCTCGTTGGTCAGTGGGGAAAGTAAAAAAAATTGTCTGTAACTGTAATTCTAAACAATGTCTTTCGGGTATCTGCACAGCCACCAGCTTAAACATTTCAGCATCCATTTTTTGTGCAATATTTTTTAAAATCACTGTGCAGTAATTCTAACTTCTGCGTGGCGATTTACAGGTATCTGCAAATTCACGCAGCCAGTGGCATAGCTAGGGGAGAGGGAGGGGCCATCCAAATTTGAAAGCCCCCAAAGCAGTGTCTGAAAATTTTTTTAACATGAAATATATATTACACTTACACCATTGGTCAAAATGATGGAGCCCCCAAAGAGGACAGGCCCTCAAATCCCTAGCAACGCCACTGCAGGCAGCTTAAAAATTAAAAAGGGAACATTGTTGCTAACTATATAATAAGTAAGGGATTTATTATTCCCAAAGCTATGTGAATATTGCCAAGCGTTTTTACTAAGGTTGTTAAGACCGCTCGTTTTTGAGGACCGGCTAACCGTTCCAAAAAAGAATGGGTTAAAACATATATCTCCGACCTTATCGGCGGCCATCTTGTTGCTATGGCACGTCACCGGCCCGGAAAAATAGTCATTTAAGAAACACACATTTCATTTATAGTCTAAGCACTATATTACTTCAATACGAATAGAATATGCTTAGCCAGATAATATTTGTGAATATTGTGGCTTGGGGAGAGAGGAAAATATGGTTTATTTGATATCAAGGCACATGTTCCTTTAACTTGTATAAAAACATAAGAACAATGCTGCTTTTAAGACAATGATGAGAAATTGATCTCCTTATAAATGTTATGTCAATCATTCTATATTCCCACGCATTTTTCTAATAGTAACAATTCACTTTATATCAATCTTTATTCCCGTTGTACATTATTCATCTAATAAACTCAAAACAGCTTGGCACAAAATGAGTTGTTGTCAGTGTGCTTTTTTTTTCGACATAACACGCACTTTCTTATGCTATATCCTACTTATAAGTAATAATACCCGTGATATTTCTTTACACTTGATATATTTACACCTTAAAGAACATTTTTTACCTAAAGCGTATGTCATGCAACCGCATTGTTCGAGAAACGTACCCAATTTTTTAAAATGGATGTTTCATCATTCGTTAGGACTTTGTTTCTAGGCTTAGCATGGCCTTAGTCAAATTAATAGGAACTGCACTTAAGACACATCTCTTTAAAATTTATTTTCAAAAATAATAAAACCACATTTCTGTAATTGATTAGCGTAGCTGATGTATTGAGTATACCGTATTGTTATTTATGTAGTTAATATGCTATGAATGTTTCTTTTTATTTATATATGTATTTTTGTTTCCATGTAAAGCGCTGTGAGCCTGGCTCCTTGCTGGGATACAGCGCTATATAAATCATCATTTTATTATTATTATTATTATTATTCCTCTGCGAAATTATTTTGATAATCATAATGAACAATGATGTTCTTGTTTAGGCAATATGTCATATCAACAAGCACATTTACGAATTCAATACATTAGTCATTAGCTATTAGCCTAACGACCTATAGATTAGCATGCTTTTAATTTTAAGTCAGTATAACTGTCATATTTTTTTGGCTGTGGGAATAACGCTCAGTAATATCCCCACAGCTGTGTGAATAAAACTCAGCAATATTCCTGCAGCTGTGTGAAGAACGCTTCCCATATAATATTATAATAATATTATTTTAAGGCATAAGCTGTAGCTGTAGTGCACAGTATAGCTACCATTAGATTTGAACCTCAACAATATCTATAAAGGTTAGGGATGATTTTATAAATTAATGAAGGTCGGCACTTTACTTATTGAACCTTTTTGGGAATTCTTTCGTTTAAAAATGACATACGTTCTGGGCAGTCAGTTCAAAGGCTTAATCTCAGGATCAGCAAGTCTTGTGTAAAAATGAAAAAGAAAGAACTTAAAAAGCTTGCATCTGGCCGCTTTTACTTGAGATATGTATAGTCAGAAGAAAATCAACAGGTTGGTTGCAAGTCCTGCTATGGGCACCTGGCTTTGTTATTCTGAATAACTGGAATACCTCCATTGTTGGGAGCATGCTGCAAAAAACTGGGCTGGTTGACTCTGGCAGACTTGCAATTATTATTAAAGCTCTTCTAGATTTAAAAAAAATGAGCTTGTTCAGTTCTTTAGCTAAAACATATATTAAACCCTCTCCCACTTAGACAATGACCTGGCCATGACAAGCGCATAACAATAAGAACATAGTACATGATCTATTAATGACAATCAGTGTCTGAAATAAGCTGCCAAAAGAATCAGCTGGGGTGACAACACTAGATACTCAGGTTTCAATTGCCTTCTGCCCCAAACTCACAGCTCCTGATCAACTTAATGAGTTGCCCTTGCAAAACATTCTCGAAACAGAAACATAGCAAATCCACTGAATATACATAGGAACCTCAATGTTCACAACATTAATCATGGGCTTTTATTATAAAGAAACAGAAAAATAAGAAAAATAATGGATTGGAATTGTAAATCCTGCAATACAGACAAGCAAAAACAACACAAGAACTCATGGATAAGACTCAACAACCTTGGTGATCAAATGAAAAATGCTTTTTCCATAGCTGGTGACTGTGCATCTAAAAATAGAAAATAAAATTCTTAATCCAAAGGTGTGTTATCCATACCACAACACATTGGTAAGAGATTGAGAAAGATTACCCTTGTGTACAAATCCAAATATGGCGTCTTGAAATCATATGACATTGACTTGATGCAAAGTCAAAAAATCTTTGATACCATGATTACACACTGCATTCTACTTGATGTTCACCAGTTGTGTAGAGGAGCATCTGTTCAAAGGGAAGCACTATAACTTTCCATAACATAATCCCAGTATTTGTGATTTCATCCAGAGCAAATTAAACCATCTCATTAATTATTTCTAATTTAGGGCTTGATGGGTCTTTAGAGAACTGAAAATAATATTCCTTTACATTTTAAAAGAACTATAAAATAATTCCTTACATTGTGATAATAAATTTTTATTAAAATAAAGAAGTAATAATGTTTTTTTTAAAATTGATGTAATAAAATTATTAAGTAAACCAAGGGTCAGGAAACCATGGCTCATGAGGCAGATGTGGCTCTATTTATGGTATTTATGGCTGTATCTGGCTCTCAGACTCATTTGATCTACATATTAAATGTATACAAAAAAAAGCATAACAATGTTATTAGAAATAATTCAAAGCGATAATTATGTTACTTTTAGTGTTGAAATTACACAAAATGCGCACATTTACTTGAAATTTTAGTTTTAAACATAATTTATGGCTGTCACAGAATTACTTTTCAAAATATGAGGTGTTTATGGATCACTCAGACAAAAAGTTTCCCAACCCCTGAACTAAACCATAGAAATTAGCCATTTTCCACCATTGAATCTTTGAAAGTTTAAAAAAATTTAATCTAAAAAAAATGAGTGACTTATCTGCTCTGTTTATAACAGCTTTTAAACAATATTAAACAATATTTCATGTATTATTATTATTATAAACTCTATTTTTTAAAGTGTGCCCATAAAAAGAAGACTCGTCTGACTTTGTACAAGACCACTGAATCATTTTCTTTTTGTTATTAGAATGCTTTTTTTTTTTTTCTTACAGGAGGAAAAAAAGATTTTATTCTATTACCCTCCTGAAGTTGACATTGATACTAAGATCAAGAGAATAGGTCTAAGTGAGGCAATAGTCAAGTTTTCAGAGTAAGTTAATAATTTTGAACCATTTCTTGATGATATTTTTCCCAAACTTCAAAATATAATTTAATTTGATCAACATCATTAACCATGTAAGGAATGATTTTCAGATCTTTCATAGTTAATGTTTGTCTGCAAAAAGGGTGCTTAAGTGATTAAGTAGTAGTTTAAATCCTTAAGTGTAAATCTAAATAGACTCTTACCTTCTAGAGTAATTATTAAATGTTGCTGAGGCCATCTAAAAAAACATTCTATTCATCTTGATTTTATGCTTTTCTTTCCTGTATGTTCAAATGCATCCCATAATTTGTGCCTGTCTCTGGTGATGTTTTCTGTTTTTCCAGTCTTCTTTTTCTTATGTTGTCTTCAGCCCTAGCTCTAGTAGGTCATTTCATGTATGTCTTTGGTGACACTAATTTTCTGAATCTTACCAATGCTAGTGTCTTTGATGGCCAGTTATTTTTAGTTATTTGTTTTCTGTTTGAGCTCCATAAGTAAAACAGATTGACATTTGTTTTCATAATTCTTTCATATGTTATCAGAGAAAGCTCCTATGGCTATGTGTAAAAATTTGAGATTAGAATATTTACTAGAAAGAAAATTATTTTGTTTGTACTGAAATGGTGATAACTAACTTAAAAGAATTCTTTTAACAGGAATTTTCGGACTAAACCTCATACAATTGAATTCAATATGGAATTTTTTTTTACTTTTCAGAACCTTTTCTGACAAGCCATGTCAGAGTCTGCACACTCAAAAGACCCGACAAGTCTTTTATGAGCCAGAAAGTTGTTTCTGGATGATAATGGTACAACATTATAGAGCGTCTGTAACAGATAAGATAAGATAAGATTATATTTCATTAGATTTTAATAATAGAGAAAATTCTGTTCTTTAAAAATAGTCATTTTCACTTGAACATAGAATCACGAAATTCATCAAATCAATCTTTTTTAAAACTTTCTTAAACTCATTTTCTTGAAAATATATTACTATTCTAACTTCTCTGTCCTAACCAGACAGTTTCTATACCATACAAAGAAAAAGTGAAGGAAGGACAGAATGTGACAGAGTATAGAGAGGACCATGTCCAGGATTCTGTGTTTGAGTCAATCCTTAGACAAGCCTATAAAATGTTTAAAGTGAGAGCATTTATTTTTCTTCTATGTTTATCCCCCTTCCCATGTCCAGTTTTAACTTCTACCATAACTGAGGTATTGCATTTTAATCATATCAGATGTCACCTTTAGACTTCCACAAAACCTTGTCTATTCAGCCGAAGATTAAATAGTCTTGATGCTTTTCCCCAGACAGAAAGACCCCACAAAATTATCTTAACAAAAGGGCCCCCAAATATTGAGTTTCCATCATTATGGCCCCCAACCAAATGAC
This sequence comes from Radix auricularia, assembly GCA_002072015.1. NCBI lineage: Eukaryota > Metazoa > Mollusca > Gastropoda > Lymnaeidae > Radix > Radix auricularia. The sequence goes on along the minus strand of MUZC01000464.1, from coordinate 591,652 downwards.
CTCAATAAATCATCTATACCACTTCATGTGTTACACACGCTCACATTTTTTTAGACTCCCCTCCCTTTCGCTAAGCATAAATTAGTTTTAAAAAACTTTCAAAAACATTGAGTCCAGTTCACTTTGCATCATATGTTCATCTTAACAATGTCAAATTTAAAGAATTTTACCTAAGTGCAATAATAAAATGTTTTACTCCTGCCCTTCAGTGAACAAATAAGTCACCTGTATCTGGTCCTAATGATTGGAGACCTTTTATTATGGGCTTTTTCTTCATGAGCCATTTATGTGACACACACTCCTACTTTTCAATTCCAGTAAAGTACACAGTTCAGTTTTATCAATATATTTGTCTTGACTTCCCTACTTCCAGCTCTTTAATGGAACATTCACCACAATATTAAACAGAGCCAATGGAGAGGTGGAGTCATTGAAGCAAAGACTTGAACATTTCTACAACAAGGTAAACTTTCATTGAATGCCAATTAAAAGGATCAAATACATTAAATTTCTAACTAATGCAATAGTGACTTATTTCTGCTACTGCAGATACATGCATTCTCTGTGTTTCTAAGACAAGAACTAAAACATTTGGCGAAAGGTCATTCTCTTTTTGTGCAGCCAAACAATGGCATTCTCTTCCATTACACATCCGTAGTATTTCACTGCTAAGTCATTCAAGACTGCACTTAAGACACATCTTTTCAAAATTTATTTTGAAAAATAAATGAAACAACATGTCTTTAAATGATTAACGTAGCAGATGTATAACGTATTGTCATTTATGTAGTTAGTATGGTATGAATGTTTCTTTAATTAATATATGTATTGTTATCTCCATGTAAAGCGCTGCGAGCCCGGCTCCTTGCTGGGATACAGCGCTATATAAATTATCATTTTATTATTATTATTATTATTATATCACGCGTATGTGATCTGTGCCTAATGTAAATGTTTGACTTTGATGTTAGACAGTAATGTATTGCTTCATTATTATCTCTAGCAGTAATGTAATAGCTAGTCATTTATGAGCTAAGGTAATAGAAATTCTTTAACTAATTATAAATGGCTGATTTAAATATTTTAAAATTTCAAACAAATGCTGTCTTTGTCTGCTGATAAAATCTGTCTGCAGAAAGGTACTTAATTTTACCTCATGCCCACCTTCAGTCTAATTTAATTGATAAACAACTTTCACCGACATTATTTCAGTCCATCCCTAAATAATTGTGTAAGATTTCTGTATGTTCTATACTTAACTTATACAGTGGTACCTCGAGATACAAAATTAATCCGCTCTGGGCTGGCTTTCATATCTTGGATATTTGTATCTCAAACAAAGATTCACATATAAAATACCTAATCCTTTCAAGCCACATGGAAGCAGCACTAAAAAATGGAAAATAACATGGTAAACTATAGAATAAGAAAGTAGGATTATTCAATTCTTTAAAGTACACACTATAAAACAAATAAATAATTAAACAATGAAAACACAATAAAATAAATAAATAATAAAACAATGAAACACAATTTAAAAAATAAATAATAAAACAATGAAAACACATTAAAATAAATGGAAAAATAATTTGTATACAAATGTGAACTTTCGAGTGAGGCCATTAATAATTAATTTCTTTGAAGCCATGGCTATAAAAATATGCTTTTTCAAAGATTTTACAAAAATATCCACAAATTTAGGACACCAACAGCAAATGCACTACATGGTAAATATAGCATGCATGACACCCAGGAATACACAGCAATAGGGCTGGAATTGACCAATAGGAGAGCAGAAATTTTTGTGGCACATTGGATGATGTCACGTTATTCCAAGTGCTGCCAGTGTGTTTTTTGGTATCTTGAAATATTTTCATATCTTGGAGAGAGAAAATTCTTTCGGTGGCTTTTTGTTTCTTGGATTTTTTTTCATATCTTGGGGAAATTTTTTTTTCCATTGGCCTGGCCTATCTTGGATGTTGTATCTTGAAGCATTTGTATCTTAAGGTACCACTGTATTTTAATCTATGAGACTGGAGGCAAAACTATAGAATAGGTAATTAATAACACTAGTTGAAGGTTTTACAAGTTTTGACTTTACTCATCATTTGTTTTTCTCTCTACTCCTTTCAACAGTATTTGTTGACTTTAAAGATTGCACAAGGGGATATACTGGACATCTTCAACGGCATCCATTTTCTTCCTCTGGACAAGAACACATACTTAAGAATTCAGTGTTTTATTAACAGTCTTGAGGCAACATTTCCCTTCATCAAGTACACAGCGTTTCTCTACAATGAGAAACTTGTCTGGTAGGCTTTACAAATGTAGAGGCGGATAGCTCACATGTCCATACAAACATGTCAAAACAAATAACTTAACTGCTGTGCTGCCAACACTTTTTAATAACTTTTAAACGAAAATAACCAAAGCTGGGATTTTTTTTTTTTAACTGACCACTTATAGGCACCGAAATTGGAAATTGGTGAAAACAATTTTTAAAACAAAACATTCAGTTTTAAGACTTCAAATAACAATAAATAAATATTAATCAAGTAGATTTCTTAAATTTTTTTAAAATAGTAAAATCTCGTAATAACAATATAAATTTATATATATATATATATATATAACCTAAAATACATAGCCGAGATACTTCCTAATGTTAATAATAAAGGTGAACATTTTTGTGTGTGAAAAATATCAGATTGGGGTGGGGTAGGGAGTCAAATTTTGTTGTTATATCCTATATGAGCTTTATAAATGTAATTAAATTTATGGACTAAATATTGTATAATTTGACCTAATTACGTTTTTGTTCTAAAAAACTTTCATCATATCCCTGAAATGCACTATATCTACAAAAAAAAATTTTTAACTTTATAACATGACTTCTATTTTTGCACTGGACATGTATGTAAATACTTTGTTTGCCCTGTGCAGCACAGTTAGTTGCATGTGTCTATACTTGTTTTCAACTATATTTGTTCTCACCTATAACACCTTCTATACTTGTTCTCACCTATAACATCTTCTATACTTGTTCTCACCTATAACACCTTCTATACTTGTTCTCAACTGTAGCACCTTCTATAACCTATAACACCTTCTATATTTTTTCTCACCTATAACACCTTCTATACTTGTTCTCACCTATAACACCTTCTATACTTGTTCTCACCTATAACACCTTCTATGCTTGTTCTCACCTATAACACCTTCTATACTTGATCTCACCTATAACACCTTCTATACTTGTTCTCACCTATAACACCTTCTATACTTGTTCTCACCTATAACACCTTCTATACTTGTTCTCACCTATAACACCTTCTATATTTGTTCTCACCTGTAACACCTTCTATACTTGGTCTTACCTATAACACCTTCTATACTTGTTCTCACCTATAACACCTTCTATACTTGTTCTCACGTATAACACCTTGGTACTGATGCCAACAGATCACCATGTTTATTATATGCTCTATTTGTCAGGAGTGGCCTGGAGCAGGAAGACATGAGGATCATGTACAAATATCTGACATCAAGTCTCTTCCCCACCTATCTGGAACAAGAGTTGCAAGGACAGGGCCGGCCTCCCAGTGGATTTGGTCACTTTGGGAGGTCAGCTTTTCTTTCAATAAGATTGTGTGCCTAGCAAAATGTAAAGAACCAAAAGTTCATAAATCGTAAAATGTATAAAATTGCTTTTTTTTTTTTTTACATATGAAGCTTCCCATTGCCCAAATCAAAACAATTGTTAACAGAAGCAACAGTATCAATTAATTTGTGTCACTATGTCATACAGTCAAACGGTTAATTGAACATATGCCTTTCTACCCTAGTTGTCAAGTTTCCCTTGAGTAGGGCCAATAGTAAGAGGTGAAGAGGACAGTCAACCTGTGCATAAAAATCATCTTGAAATAGCTTATCATTTATTTACAAAGACTAAGAGCGCCACAATAGTCATTTTTCTGCTCACCCAAGAGGGAAACATTTTTTAATCCCTCATATTAACTTCACCGTCTTGTTGTGGTCCCGCCCGTCCATATGCAGAAAAACAAAAGGAAAAAAATGACCCACTTCCTGTAATACTATCGAGCTGAAATTTTGCACATAGACTTTTGTCACCTAACAATGTATTGTATCAAAATGTGAGATCGATCTAATGTAATGTAATTAAATTAACTCTTAATGTGCCATAAGGTTTTCGTAAAACTTCCGCCTCAGTGCCGTAAGAATTTCCCAGATTGCGATCAACTGGTAATGAAATTTTTAAAAAAAGGGTAAAATCCATTTATATTATTATTGTTATACTGACGTCATCTTTTAGGATAAGAATGTTTTTTTTATATATCCGAAAGACCGTTTTGCGTTAAAATAATTTTTACCTGTAGTTTAGTACTATTACCTTAGTAATAAAATATAGCAAAATTGCATCTTCGCGAATCGAGCGGATCTCTAGCGAGGGAAACAGCCGCCATTGCCGGAAGTCAAAAACATCGTTTTTCACGCAGTGAAAAGTTTTTATTTTCTGTAATTTCGTTTCTAAAGAGAGTTCTATCGAGTCACGCATTATCGTGCTTTGGTAAAAAACGCCAAACCGTTATATATATAAATGTAGTTTTTGTGTAGATGCAAAAGCTCCAAAAATCTTTCGTTTCCCTTTAATGGGTATATGCTATAAAGATTACCTTTAATCCAAAGTACCTACAGCATTGATATGTTATGTTTTAATATATAACTGTCCTTTGAAATAGGTTTATGACAGGGCCTCCAGATCTCAACGATGAGCGCAACATGGGAAAACTTCCACGGGTCTATGTCAACACAGAGGAAATTGATGAGGAATGCTACCTCATCGTGTACACTGCTCTTAGTGCTACTATATGTTTGCTCGTCAATGGTAATTTTAAAATGTTGGCTGGGCAATGGTCTTAGAGCACATCAGTTTTGGGTTCTTTATTTGTGTGGTTTTTTTTTATCAATGATAATTTTTTTTACATTCATTAGAATAGTAATAATGTTTGTGTGTTCATATAGTAGTGATTGTTAACAAATTTAAACGTTTTTAATTGACACTTTAAAAAAACATAATTTGTATCTCGCCAAACTCAAACAGAACAGAAGGCCAAATTTGTCACTTGATGTCAATTATGTCCCTAGGGCTATCTCAAGCACCCCAAATTATCCATTTGAAGAATCATTTGTGTTATTGTGTTTACCTCTCTTGTGAGGTGCCTGTCAACTCGGTGAATTCAAAAATATAAATAAATAAAAATCATGAGCCAAACTAAGGGGTAAACAGCGATGATAAGGGAATTTTTTTAAACAAAATTATTATTTTTTATCCGTCAACTTGCCAGAATTATATTTAACTTAAAGTTTAAAGGTTGTTTAGAGATTTTACTGATTTGACTTGAATACAGTTGAAGTTTTGGTTAACCAGTCTAGATAAAACAAAACTGGTTTTGATCTTAGGACCTGTTAGCTCCAAAAGCACATGCATGCTCATTTTGATTTACGAGCGCACATAAAAAGAAGCTTCAAGTTCTTGTTAATACATTGCCACCGTATTGATTTTTGTTTTTCTCCATCATCATGAATCTTTATGTTTTTTGGAAACCCATATGCCATCAACGTATTTGGGTTCTACTGTATTTTTCAAATTTTTATTTTTCAGCCTGTATAATTTCTTACAATCAAGCTTTGCATATGATTAAAAATTCATTGTTTCATTCTTTTTAGAAATTAAAGACTTCAAATAAAATTTAGATACAGATTTCTGCAACAATACAGTCCAACTTTATTTTTCCAGTTAGAAGTCCATTGAATGTATTTCTATGTCGGAAGCTAGACGCTATGCTGGGACCACAGATGACCAAGTTGGCATCAGATATAGGAGAACAGTACAGCAGAAGAGTAGCATCTTTAAAGTTAGTACAGAATTTAACCTATGTTTTGGATTAGTACGATGAATGTCCAGATTTGTTGTCATATATTTTGGCCTTTCACCATGGTTCTAAAACTTGCAGACAAATTTGCCATCTGCAAAGGATACAATGCGACCAAGTACTTGACAGCAAAATGTATTATAATTTCCCTAATCTCTTTCTTATTTTCACAAATCCAAATAACTAGGCTTATATGTCAAGCAATATTCATATTTATATTATACAAGACATTTCGTCATAATTGGGGAATCTCCATTTGACCTTCTGCAATGTCATTTATTTTGTTGGTCTCTTAATCTCCAAAGTCTACAAAGTGATATATCCTTTCAGTGACACTGAGTGCCATGTCATTGTGGTCATTAACTTACTACGAAAGGTTTCTGCAGGAATAACAATTGATGAAGTTCTATCAATGACAGGAAGTGAAGAACCTATGGCACGACATTGAAAGAAAACTGAACATTTAGGTGTGGAAGTGGAAGAAGAAATGACTCCACACATCAGCAAGTCCACGGCAGCAGGTGGCTGAAGTGTGACAATGTGAGGTGTAACATTGGGAAATATGTCAACAACATCAGATTGTATGGCCTTTTAAAGGAAATAAAATAACATATGAGGATGTTATCTATATCAACAATATACGTTGGATTAGTTTGGGAAATGTTTTGAAGAGAATTTTGAGAGTTGAAAGTAGAAGCTAAAGCCCTCATGAAGCAAGACGTGAAAGGTTGTTCCCGGACTAAGTGATCCCAGGTGGCTCAAAGAATTAGTTTTTGTATTTGAATGTACTGAATTAGAAGTAGTTACAAGATTAGGGGCAGATAACTTGTATAATGTAAACCACATATTTCTCAAGGAAACTCCTGCCATTTATGTAATGTACCCAAGGACTTGGGAACACCACTGTGCAGTAAGTATGCTGGTGCCAAAGCAAGTCTACTGGAATAATTTGATCACAGTTTTTTAAACTACGTGGCACACAGTGATATGTTTGACATTTTTGTCGACCCCTGCTACGCATTCAGTATGAAAGATGCCAATTGATCTATTCAACATATTCTGAAGACAAGCTTGGATAATTTATGTTAGACTCACTTTATACCTTCCTTGAGATGTGCAAGCGGATCATGTGCCTTTTGTGATCTCTTACTAGTGTAAAAAAAAAATGCTCGGTACTTTAATTTCAAGTCTTTAAATATTTCAATTTTACAGGGTAGCAGGAAAAAAGTAGCATTTGTTTTTATATATATTTTTGCTCACCACAATTTTTACACCCAATACCCGATTGATATTGCTTGTACGAGGCGATTATGTGTCTAGATTTAATGATTTCATTACTTATTACAAATCAGTTACACCAATTTATTCTATATAAATTACCTAATATATTAGTACTGGTTAATTGAATAAATAATCAGGAATTGAGATCAGTTTAAGGATTCATCCTTATCAATTTCACTCCAAATTTTACATTGTTTGATTTTATTTTTTGTGTGTCCCTAGCTCAGCTGAACCAGTTTTTAAATATGTCTATTTCAACCATATGAACCTGGCCCAACAGACAACAGTGCATATTGACCTTCAAAAGAGGTCTGGGGTCAACATTCCTCCTGATATTCTACGCCTTCTGGGAGACATCAATGCAGATCTCACAAAGTAATAATTTCATTCGTTTTTTTATTTTTGTATGATTAGTTTCCAATTGCGTTATTAACATTGGGGTAGTTAAGCAGTGTTTTAAAACAATGTGCTTCTAGTTAAACTTAATGCTCTGTTACTATATTTTCAGTAAATTTGCCCTGAGTTTTTAATGCTTCAATTTTTTTAATAAATTCGAAAGAAACAAAACAGGACGGTACTTTTATTTTATCAAGGAAATATTTTTTTTATGTGTTAATAAACAGCATTGTTAAACTGTAAAGCCAACATATTTTTATAAAACACAAATCTAAGTAAATTTCATGCATGTGTTCTTTATTCTTAATATTAATAATAAATCCACACTTTGATTTTGATCTTAATGATACTATACAATTTTTAGTTACTGTATAAATCACATATAGTTAAAAGCAGTTGATAAATTCTGCAGATAGTTGACAATTTAATCCTGGGCATTCTCAGCTCCCACCTGTCATATGTGCTGCTCTTGACCATCCTTACTTTGTTTTCATTATTTTACGCATTCTTTTCCTATCAACACTGAACTGCTGGTTTTGAATTTATTTTCTTTTACAAATTTTTAAGGGCTGGAGGATAAATTAAGACATTTCCATGATTTTTTTTCAAAATCTGGTCTAATAAAAATCAGAGAAGGGCAAAAAAGTTTTGTTAGTGTGATCAAAAATAATTATTTAACAGGTGTGGTTATAAGAGAATTAACTATATATTTTAATACTAAATTTATTCAACATTCAAGTTTTAAAACTCTGCATACAGATATTATGCAGTCATGAGTAGTGTAAAAACATTAAAGAAACAAAGGCTGCATTTCTTAACTGAAATCATATATAATAAACCTCTGAAACAAACATGTGCTTTGCACATATGAGTGTATCAGGGACCTTTGATATGTTACACAATCAGTGATGGCACTTAATGTATTATTTCTGTGTTAAGTTATGAACTAAATCATGGGCAGGATATATAGTTTTATTTTGTGCCATGTAGACTAATTCCAACCCTGATAATATTTTCTTAAATTTTCACGATTAATCTACCCTTCACATGCAAATTATTGGAAGTCAAAGATTAAAAAAAAATAATAATAATAAAAAATAACGGTCAATAAATAAATAAATTTCCTAACAATTAGAGGAACATTTTGGTTTGCAACTATCGACTGACGGGAATGTTCAAAGTGTTGATAAAGCTTGCCTACCATGGTTCTACTTATCAAACAAAATGAAAAGCGTATTAAGCTCATGGCAGTAATGGAGTCTGACTCATCAATAAAAAATGACGACTGCTCTTCTGATGAATTACTGCGTTACAAAATGGAGATGAAAGTTCCTGAATCCATTAACCCTCTACAATGGTGGAAACTTAATGAACACCGATATCCGATGATGCAATTCCTTGCCTACACTGTTTTGTGTATACCAGTTACCTCAGTTCCATGTGAATGATTGTTCAACACACTTGTCTGAGACATTCAAGTGTTATTTAGATTTTCAACAAGAATGTTTAATAAGTGTAACTTATGACATCATACATTTTAATTTTTAGCTTTAATCGAAATTATTGATTAATTAATTGTTAATTTTTTTAAAGTTAAAAATTAAATTTAAATTAATCATTAACAGACCTAAAAAATAGTGATTCGTATTTGTTAATATATAGTATATAGAGTATAGTTGTTTTTAACAGAGTAGATTAAAATAGTAAAACATTCATCTTTTAGTAATCTTAATTTCAAAACAGTTAAATATTTAAAGTAATTAATTATTTTTAAATGATATCACCAAAAAAATGTTAAATATTTAATTTAATTTGTAAACGATAACACAATAAAATTGAATTCAAACTTGTAAAATATAGTACAAAATTAAACTTGGTCCTTTGGTGAACTTAAAAAACTAATCCTCTCAAGTAGGCATTTTATCAACATTTTTTTTAAAGTGGTGTTTCGTTGTGTCATTTTACAGAGGTAATGAAGATGGTGAGACTATAGTGAAAACAACTACTGACTTCTGGGTTGTTGGCAAAAAGTCTGATCAAAGGGAGTTTTATGTTGTCATCAATCAGCGAAGTGCAAACCTTATAGAAATTAATGGTAATGTTGTCTTCTTTTATTATAATGAGTCTATCGTCTATATTTATCGCTAAAACTATGAAAATTAGTTAATGTTGACACATTGTTTTAAAACCCGAACTTTACTCATTAGAGACTTGTGGTGAAATGTGTGTTATGTGGCTGTTGTCTAGGGTATTATTATTATTATTATTAGTTTGCACACACAAGGATACGCTTCAGTGATCTCCGCAAATGATTAAGACCAAGAACCGTAGTATAATACAAATTATAATCTTTAATTTACAATATATACAATGACCAATTACTGGGCAGATAACGAGGTGCCCTTATGTTAACTTATTTAAACAAATAGGGAATAGGCTATCTAGATGTCATCATTACGGCCTGCCCTATGCCAATGTTTCTTTATATATAATACTTAAATTAAAAGTGTGTAGTCCCCGGTCACTGGTGGTCTGCTGCGCCGTGCTGGATGACGTCAGCTCTCGAGGTCAGTCCCGCCCCTAGCGCTGAGATGTTCTACGGTGTCTGTATCACGCAGCGACCTAGTTCTGTCTCCAGGTGACGTGATGACTGTGCTCTCGAACTGTTGTGCTTCTCGTGTTGACAAACATGAAGCGGTCAGCTGAGTTGATAAACAATGAAGCGGTCAGCTGAGTTGACAAATAAGGTGTAGGATGCGATGTCGATCTGGGTCGATCGTACACGCTGGCACTTCTATCCTCGTGCTTTCAAAAGATAACTTCGCCCGTAGAGGACGGCATCGGCTCAACGGCGTAAAACACCGGTTGCCGGAAGGTTGCAGAGCACAGGGCTCTGTGACGATTGTGCTTATCGGCTTAACTCACGGAGACTCAGGTGATTAGGTCCGATGTAGCCTTAGGAGATCTGCTAGTGTCCTAGCTGACACGGACGCTAGTTGCTGTC
>MUZC01000464.1:552791-569290 GCA_002072015.1 Radix auricularia | reverse complement strand
AAAAAAAAAAAAAAAAAACTTTTTTCTATTTGAAAATAAGTATTTTCAAATAATTTTTTTTTTGGTCATTTAAGTATTTATTTAGTGTAGGTCTGCATTGTAATATCGTAACACGCGCAAAGCTATGTAAAACGCCCTTAAATAAATTGTAAGTTAGTGCTTCTCAAACTTTTTCGTATTTGACGACCGGCAGGAATTTTTCTATTTTCCCGTTTTGACGTGATTTTCGCTGTACTGAGGTGATAGCGAAATGAGCCCCTGCGTGGCCTATAAGATTATTTAGTATGAATTCGGCTTTTTTATGAAAATATTAATTATTAAAAACAATTTTAGTTGCCAAGACATAGCAGCAGTAATGCCAAAGACCCTTTGATTTTTATTAATCTTCAAGCTCGCGAGTGTGACTATTGATATTGCAAGGATAATTTCATTGTTGATAGACCTCGAGCCTCGAATATATAGATACAGGACGATTCGTCGAGTTGATTTCGATCTTATAGTGACAGTTTTCCTGCTAAGTATATGCACGTCAAAAAAAAAACAAATCTCATGTTTTCTAAAAAAAATTATTAGGTATGCGCTGGAAGAAAATATATGTCCAGTACTATACGAACCCCACATTTGTACAGGAAAGTAGGGTGTCATCTTGTGCGTTGCAAAATACAGTAATTCCTGCTAGTTCAAGACTGAAAATGCTATAACATAAATAAATTATCCAATATTATCATACATTTTTACTCTGGAGCTCAAGAGATTTTTTGTTCATTTGGTTTTAATTTGCGTTTTTCCCCTCCATCTTTCCCCCTCCCCCTCCCACTATTTCACGTATTCTCTGTTACACAAGAGTTGTAAATATAATGTCAACAATAGACGAAGCGTGTTTAAATTGTTGCATCCTCTTGTAGAGCTTAAATATAAACTAATGAAAAATACATCGCTACCGCTATCGGGCGGTTTAAAAGAGGGGTCGTTGAACAGCGGTAAATTGTCTCTTTTGGAGTAAAAGGGTGCTTAAATTTTGGTGCTAAAATTGGCTGAGGCTATTCACAGAGAAACGAATGGATGGAATACTTAAAGTATGCTTTGACTTTTGCTAAAATTTTATGTGGACAGTTCACTATTTTAATTGAAACTTCCAGTCAAAGAACGAGACCACAGATTATAGGCATCAAAGTAAAAATGTCGCTATGTTTTGTAGAAAAACATTTTAGATAAAGTTGTATTCTTTATCAGAGGCGTCACTAGGATTGGTGTCACCCGGGGCGGTACCTCATGGTGTCACCCGGGGCGGTACCTCATGGTGTCACCCCCTCACGATTTAACCCATAGAACTCCTCCGAGTTTTCCAGTGCCAAATAATGGGAATAAATAGAATTTTACTGTCTGGTGTCACCCCCCCCTGATGGTGTCACCCGGGGCGGCCCGCCCCCACTGCACCCCCTAGCGACGCCACTGTTCTTTATATGTAAGTTTATCGAAGCCGTAGAAATTAACGTGAGGTTTTGGCAGTTACAGAATTCGGAAAACAGATATGATTCAGTACACTTGTTAATCTACTGGACTTTGAAATGTGCCATCAAATCTCCCATGACATTGTCAAGCAAGGACTATTTTTTTGCCATGAGGATAAGCAGTAAGCTTCTTTTTCATTAAAGAAATCAAAACTCATCTATTTATTACTTGCATAAAATGTATAGTGGCCTTATTATCAGAGGCGTCACTAGGGTTGGTGTCACCCGGGGCGGTAGCTTATGGTGTCACCCGGGGCGGTAGCTCTTGGTGTCACCCCCTAACGATTTAACCCATAAAAATAATCCGAGTTTCCCATAGCCAAATAGCGGGAATATATAGAATTTTAAAGTCTGGTGTCACCCCCCCTGATGGTGTCACCCGGGGAGGCCCGCCCCCACCACACCCCTAGTGACGCCATTGCTTATTATTACTTTCTACGCCACTGAAAATGTGTCGTCTCTCTCACTCTCTCTCTCGACATAAAATCGTACACAGTAAAAAAAAAATGTTTGGTGTCACCCCCCCCCGATGGTGTAACCCGAGGCGCTCCCCACCCCTAGTGACGCCACTGGTAAGAATTCATTCACACTCAACTCTAAATAAATCAATTATTTGTTTGCCCCCATTGTTAATACATATTGTTACCGTAGATAGACAATGTACATGTGTCAACTTTCAAACGAATGGAACAGTGAAAAGTGGTTGTAAATTTTATTCTAAAGTTTGACTCGGTTAGCAGGACAGTTGAGAACACAAAGAGAATCCAGTCTTTTGCCGACAAGGGCTTGTGAGAGATTCTCTCGATACAGTTACCTGACAGCCGTGGCTTTGCTCAGAGTCGCCTTTACAATATTTGGCAAATAAATATTGTTGGGCCCCCGGGCAAAGAAAAAGTGCGCCCCTCCCCAGGAATAAAAATAAATAAGCATAATATATATATATATAAACACATTCCCATGGGGTCCCTATGCTCTTGGGCCCCCGGGAAAATGCACAACGGGCCTATGCGTTAATATGGCCCTGGTTTAGCTAGGGAATTGCGGGCCCAGGAGGCTTGGTCTCTTTCGATTCGAGGCCCCTGAATTTAGGGCGGTGGCGTAATATTTTATGTTTAAAAAAAATTGGACACTCCTTTGAGGCCCCCCTCAAGTGGAGGCCCGGGGGCTTACGAATTTGGACCCCTCCCCCTGGCTACGCCACTGCCTGACAGCAGAATCAGCAACTTGAAACTGGCAGTGGAGAAGGCAGAAGCTGGTAGAACAATAGATCCACAATGGAAGCGATGAATCGGCCATATTCTTCGAAAACCTGCTTCCACGTATTCAGACAAGCCTTTTATTGAAACCCTCAGGGCCTCGGGGATGATTCCAGAAAAATCAGTCAGGCCTTGAATTGAAACTCTCAGGGAAAACTTAAAAAGAAGACGTCCAAAAACCACTTTGGGCTGACACGTGGAAACAAGACACCAAGAAACTCGGCCGTTCTGAGTGGAAACCGACTGTCACAGGATGTAGATAACTAAAGATCGGTTGTAGGCGGTCTGTGCACATGGAAGGAGCACAGTCGTTGATTTTTATCGACTGCTGTTCCCCGAGGACGAAAATGCGGAAGGAAACAGGACAATGAAAATGTGAGAATAAAATTTTGATAAATTGTATCCTTCAAAATTTGTCAATGTGGATTTTAATCCCCATATACCAGACGAAGGTAATTTATTATTATTAATTTATTTATTTAGTGTGAGTGGGTGAGGCAAACTCTCAACAAAAAAACAAAAAACAATATAAAAAAATAAAAAATATAATAAAAAACCAACCCCACTCTCTCAAATCTTTAGAAATAGAATTTAAAAACATCGAGTTTCTTTTTAAAAAAAATTAGTTACTGTTTTTGCCCTAGTATTATTTTGTTACTTATCTAGGTCTATGTTTATTCTCCGTCCCCTTATACAAATCGGAATTATCTTATCTACTCCCATTCCCAAATGCTCACAAAATTAATGTTTAGACGTCCCTGTTATCATTACGCCTTCATTGTTAAATTTGAGATAATCTTCCTGTTTGGGCATTTCCATAATTTATTTATCAGTGCTATTCTTTATTAATAAAAAATTAAGAAGGACCCCATATTTCAAAAAGGAAGTAATTATAGTATTGTTAAAAGGGACAGAATGATCAGGGCTGATATCTCTAGTGGGCAAACATGTTCATTTATTCTATTAATTTTGTTGGCTGCATGAGAAGCCAGCGATGATTGAGTTTTGACTTTGCAGAACTATTTCCCCTTTGAAATTTTGATTCACGCATTGAAAGGGAGTGTATGCCTTGATTAGAGCCCAATTGCCACCTATCGGTTTTGGTCCCTTGAATTCATAGTTGTCTTGGGGTTGGGGCTAAACCTCTTTTTAAAAATATATATACCCCTCTTTATCCGTTTTTTAATTATTTTTTTTTAAATTTTAAAATGTCTAGTTTGTTTTGTGTTTTTAAACTAAAAATCAAATTTCATCTCACAAAATGTTTTAAAATCCAGGTTAGTTAAAGCGAAAGGCTCAAAAGTGACAAGACCCACCAAGAAAGCTAATTCTAAATCTAAGGGGAACAATTAATGGATTGACGACTTTTTTAAAAATGAAATAACCAAAATATTTTTTTAAAAAAAGAACACACAATATTGCCTAAGCCTAAACAAATCATTTATAATTGCTGGCGGGTGTTAAAGTAAGAATTCTAGCAATGCGTCAATTACTAAACGAGTTGAAATGACTAAATGAGCCAGTTGGTAATCGGCATATTGATATTAATTAATATTAACAATTAAACTCTCTTTGCCTAACGGTTGGATTTCTTTATTATATGTTTTATTTATATGTATACATTAAAATGTAAAATTCCTAATTATTATACACTGAAAATGATACTAAAGGGTCAGACTATTAATGTGAATATTACAACAATATTTTTAATTAATCACAAGTTTTAAACCGACTCCTAGATTTACTATTTTGGGGTCATGATGACGCCAAAAAGGAATTTCCCTTCTGACTCCCTAAATAGTAGGCGGTGTTGACAGGGAAGTGATTCACTGTGGCCTCCTTCTAAACATGGCGGAGCGACAGAGAGCACGGTTAGTGGAGTTAACCCTTCAAGATGGAAACCAAGAATGCGCTGACTGTGGAGACAAAAGTAAGTAAACCATATGTTTAACATTGTTCCTCAAACAAAGAAAATGGACTGAATTAAAACGAAATGTTTAGTCTAATTTTAATAATTTTTTTTACATTTGCTTAAATTTTCCGTATCAACAACGGTCAGTCAGACACAGCAGACAAGTGAAGTATTTATTTTATTATTTATTTGATTAGTGATTAGTATAATTCAGTATACTTATTGATAGTGATTGTAATCTCAATGTAATTGTATTGTGTAAACTTATACTTATACTTTACTATCTTATTACTAATCAATACAATAATTAAAATTAATCATATTCATATTAATATTATATTTAGGGAGCGTCTATTCGCAATCGATTGCGAATAGATTTCAAACCCTATTCGCAATCGGCGCGTGCTATAAATAGCCTAGGCAATCGATTGCGAATAGTCACTTTAGTAACATTGTTTATAAAATGATGTTTATAAAATTGAAGAGTTACAAATATTCACTGCGCCTTTCATTGAACCTCCGATTCTATATGTGCATTCAAACAATCTCTAAAATCTATCACTAAACCTAACCCAAAACCCTAAATACTATCACTAAACCTAACTGTCCTAACCCAATCCTAAAAACTATCACTAAACCTAACCCAAACCCTAAAAGCTATCACTAAACCTAACCCAAACCCTAAAAACTATCACTAAACCCTAATAACTATTACTTAACGTAACCCTAAACCTAACATCAAAACAAAACATTTAAAAAAAATAAAAAAATCCTATTCACTATCAATTGTATTGTTTGAAAAAAAAAAAAAAAAAAGAAAAACAAATTGGCATCAATAAGAATTCGAACCCCGGACCTGCGATGTAGCGTACTATCTTACAATCCATATGACCACACAGCTACACATCACACTAAAAAAAATGTTACCAAGAATAGCAATAACCGGAAGTGAACGATTGCCTAGGCTATTTATAGCACATTCGCAATCACTTCGTTATATTTATTGTAGTATTTAAATTAAAATTATCTATAATCTATATAGTCTATACTTTACTATATTACTATTGCTATTACTAATTACTATTACTATTACTATCACACTATAACTATACATTATTATACACTATACTATACACTAAGTACTAACTATGATCACCATCACTATACTATACTATGACTATACGACTATACATTTAATACTTAATACACATATTGACA
This sequence comes from Radix auricularia, assembly GCA_002072015.1. Lineage (NCBI taxonomy): Eukaryota > Metazoa > Mollusca > Gastropoda > Lymnaeidae > Radix > Radix auricularia. Next base: position 563,393 of record MUZC01000464.1, on the reverse strand, counting down.
TGACATAGCTGCATAGTACAGTCACAGAGTCTGAGAAACTGAGACTGACACTTTCACTCACACAGTGACAGTCACAGTCAGTCACAGTGTCTCTAACTCAATCTCAGTGTGACTGTTGGTAGTTCATAACTTAAACTCACTAACTTCATTATAGAGTTGTTGGCCTACATTTTTTTCATCTTCAAATAGAAGATTCAAGATTCAAGATCAATATATCATCAGTGTTCCCATTTTCACTTTGACTATCCACTTATTCAAAATTGACTTGACTTTGACTTAATTAGTCAAACTGCTTTTTAAAAAAAACCAGCAAAAATCCACAAAAGATAAACTGCTGAAATTTGTGATCTTTTTTTACTTTAAGTATGGGTTATGAGTAATATGAGTGCCTATGAATATGACTCTGTAAGTTGTAAGCATATCATTTTTTTTTCAAATGAACATTTGAAGATAGTCTCTGAATGTTTTAAAGTTAGTTAAGTATGAAATAGAAAGTAGACTCAAGTTCTTCATCCTCAAAGAGCTTCAAGTGCTTATCCCTATTAGTAATAAGCAATTTGAAATAGGGTTAAGGGGGAAATAGACCCCAGGTTGTCTATGTTTTCTTTTTTTCCTTAGAAATCAATAAATATTATTACAGTCAAACAACTAATGCTTTTAAGTCACAGGCAAAAAATATATTTCTATAAGGGAAACATTTTATTCAACATAACTATGAAGCAATATAGTAAAAATATACTAAAAAGTTAGACCTATCCATAAACTCTCAATGTGCCATAAGGTTTTTGGAAAACGTCCGCCTCAGTCCCGTTAGAATTTCCTGAATTTTGATAAACTTGTTATGAGTTATGAAATTTTAAAAATTGCTGAAAATGCATGTAAAATATTATTGTCATATTGACTTTATCTTTTAGGATAAAAATGGTTATTTTACGTATTCAAAAGACCATCTTTGAGTTTAAAACTATTTTTACCTGTTGTTTAGTACTATTATTTTAGTAATAAAGTATAGCAAAATCACATCTTAAAAACAAAACAAAAAAAACAAGTAAAAACTAAAAAAAAAACTTTGCGAATCGAGCGATAACATTAGCGAGGGAAATGGTCCCCATTGCCGGAAATCAAATACATCTTCTTTCAAGCACTGAAGAGTTTTTATTTTCTGTAATTTCGTTTCCAAAGAGAGTTCTACCGAGGCGCGCTTTGGTAATAGAGGCTAGGTGCGCATTATTGCCCTTTAACACATTAAGAGCAAAAAACTTTGTGAATCAAGCGATAACACTAGCGCTGGCATTGGCCGCCATTGCCGGAAGTCAAATACATCATCTTTAACGCATTGAAGAGTTTTTACTTTCTATGATTTAGTTTCTAAAGAAAGTGCTACCGATGAGCGCTTTACAGTGCTTTGGTAATAGAGGCTAGGCGCGCATTATCACGCTTTGGCGCATTAAGAGTTAACTCTTAAGGTGCCATAGCGTTTTCGGAAAACTTCCGCCCCAGTCCCGTAAGAATTTACTGAATTGCGATCAACTGGTTATGAAATTAAAAAAATTGCGTAAAATACATTTATATTATAATTGTCATACTGACTTCATCTTTTAGGATAAAAATGGTTATTTTGTGTATTCAAAAGACCATATTGAGTTTAAAACTATTTTTGCCTGTAGTTTAGTACTATTATTTTAGTACTAAAGTATAACGAAATCTACCAAACAACTTCGCGAATCGAGTGATAACACTAGCGAGGGAAACAGCCGCCATTGCCGGAAGTTGAAAACATTGTTTTTCACGCATTGAAGAGTTTTTATTTTCTGTAATTTCGTTTCTAAAGAGTCTTCTATTGAGGCGCGCATTATCGCGCTTTGGTAAAAAAGGGTAAATCGCGCATTATCATGCTTTGGCGCATTAAGAGTTAATGAATCTTAATCAAAATGGGGGCATTAAGCCCGATTTTGTAGAAGGTATATATTTTCACAGTAACTGTTGACAACTCTCATTTGTCCGTCGTAAATTTAAGCCTGTCCTTGGATTTCTATGCATTTAACATGGTACTAAATGCTCTGGTTCACTTGTTTTGTGTGTTTTGTTGTCTGTGACGAAGTCGGTTTCATCACAGATAAATTTCTGACTGGGTTGACATCAAAATTTCTGCTTCTGCATTCTGTAAAGTATTCTTGTGTAGTTCAAACCATTTATTTATGATAGGTAAGTGATCCACTGAGACAAATGAATCTATTATCAACAATACAAAAACAATTTTTAAAAATTATTTCCGAAAAATCTTATAATTTTGTTTATGTTAAAGAATAACTTAGATCATTAATCTGTTTAAAACATGAAATTTCTTTACTTTATCAATATTTTTTGGTAGTTTTGACTTTTTTTTTTTGAAGTTGGGGGCATTAAACCCTAGGTCATTAATTTAAACAAGCTAATTAATGAGCAAAAGAACCTAATTCTTCTTACAAATGCTCTCTATTCAAAATAATACAGAAAAGTTTTACATTTATATTAGAGCTCTTCATAAACAATCTCAAAACCTTCATGCAAGACCCACTTTATTTTGCAAAAAAAAAAAAAAAAAATTGCTTCGTCAATAGTCAATAGCAACACATGGCCTACACATATCTGTATTTTAACTCAAAAAAAAAAAACTTACACAGATTGTTAAAACTGAAGAAAGGTACTTAGTTCAGATGTAGTAATTGTAACTAAAGGGAAATTTGAAAGTCTCAGCTTAAAAATATTATTTCATCATCAAAACAAAGATGAACCAATTGAACAAAAGTTTTAAGACTCATTTGAATGAAACAGTAAACTGCAGAAAAAATTCACACATACAAAGATTCAAGGTTATAATCAATGTCATAGTTTAAAAACCCAAATATTGTTGTAAATTATTCCCTGATTATTTAGTTCCTTTCCACCATGTAGAGCTTGATGCCTCTCTCTAAAAAAAATAGCATCAAGCATTTTAGTAAAAAACCTGAGGTGAAAACCTCTCATATTGTGACTGAAAGATGCCCCGTTAGATTAAGCGTATTATAATAAAACTATAATTTAATATAGAAATAAATTATTCATGGACCTATGTAAGCTGCAAAATTATTTCAACTAGCTGATAATGACATTATTATAAGTTAAAAATTTTAAGTAGGCCTACCTTTTCACTGATTTAATACTCTTATCATAGTAATTTACCATTATTCAATGGAAAAGACGTAAACAAGGTAAGGGTTAGCCTGACCGGAGGTAACAAAACAGCGAACGTTTCGGCAAAGAGCCTTTATCAACGAACATACAAGACACAAACAAAACGAAAATAAAAATAAAAAATGAAGGAACTTAGCTGCGGTGAAATCCAAAGTATCCAAAGAAAAAGTGAAACTGAGAGATGACAGAGCGATTTTATATAGGAAAGCAGAGAGTGGGCGGGGAAACCGCCTAGGTGGACAAAGAAAAGACCATATTCATCCCATGTGGTGCGATTGTACCGTGACTTTCTATTAATCTGTTTTCAATCTGGACTCTCGTGGGTGTGTTTGTGCACGAGACAATAGCAGTGACTGCCAGGTCCTTGACACCCATATGGTCGCGTCCATTGAAGTGACGGGAGACGGGACACTGTTTATCTTGTGTAATCGCCCTAATATGTTCAGACATTCGGCACGACAAAGATCGTCCCGTCTCTCCTATGTATTTCAAAGGACAGCGCTTACACACAATGGTGTAGACAACGTTGCGGCTAGCGCAGGTGAAACCATCCTTAATCATAAATAGCCCCTTAGGGAAGTTTATCTGTTCGGCTAGCACAACAAAGGGACATGTCTTACACCGAGGTCGGCCGCATGGTATGGTACCCAGGTGCTTAGGTGATGTTGGGAGGCGGGTGCGAACCAGAAGATCACGTAGGTTTCTGTCCCTCCTAAATACAATTAGGGGTGGGGTGGAGAAAATGTTGTTCGTCTCAGGGTCCGCAAGGAGGATAGTACGGTTCTTCATGAATTTACCATTATAAAAATGTATTGTAGTTCTCCAGGATTTGAGATATTGAATCTGCATTGAGGCATTGAAATTGGTTTGCTATGAATAGGCCTGTCAACAGGGACCCGGGTACCCGTTGCCATGTGATTACCCGGGTAGTAAAAATCCGCTCGGGTACCCGTGAAAATTTAGCTTCAATGTCTATATTAACGGAGGCCAAACTTTGGCTTCCATTCGGCTTTTAAAAAAACAACATTGTGTTTTGTGAAACAATTTATAAAATAAAAATGTTTGCTTGCAATATGTACTGTGAAGTACATCTAAGGAGAAATATTTGTCAACGGGAAATGTATTTTGATACATCTTTTTTCTCCCAATGTGAAACAAAATCTCAAACACAAAAAGGTTTTGGTGCTTTAAAAGAATAATTTAAGGAAAACAAAGTCCTCTGCCAAAAATAAGGATGTACTGCTTAGAGATCAAAGCGGTTGTTTGTGAAAAAAAAAATTCCTTCTTTGACGCTAACTTTCCTTTGAAATACGCTGATTGATACTAGCTAATGTTGTTTATCTACCCCCCCCCCCTTCATCCATATAACCCACACCCCTTGCATTTGCTTGTGTTTCTTGTTTTCATTAACACGCGTTGACCTTGAAAAACTGATGTTAATAATGCGTACAAGGTTGTCAGTGTTTAAATTTAATAACTTAATTAGTTACTGTTACTAACAGTTTCAAATGGGTAAGTCGTCGACCGTGGGGAGGGACTGCAAAGAGATAAATGAGGCTGTGTTTTGTTTGTTAATAAAAAACATCTCTGCTTTGACATTAAAGTTACTTTGAAATACACCGACACAGGATTTCTCATTACCCCATCTCCTCCCTCCATTCGATTCTGTTTTGCGTGTTCGTTACCATATGCGCCATGTCCAAAATTTTAAAAAATAATACACCCAAATTTTTCATTATTTTCACAAGTCAATAAATTAGTTACTAACAGTCTAAGATTGGTAAAAGGCTATCCATAAATGAAGTTTTGCACCTAGGGAGGAGGCGATCATACATTTGAGACAAAGGGGGTGTGTGTGTTTTAGAGATGTGACGTCACATCAAAACGTGAAACTTGAAAATGAAAGTTCCACTTAAAAACTTGAATGTTTACAATTTATTTAATGACGTTTTATGGATTTACGTGTGTATCGATTCGATTTTAGAGTTCAACTGCGGATTAAAGACAAACTTAAGTGACAATAAAGTTATTTGACACTTGCTCATTTTCATTAAGGAAGTACGGCTGTTATGGGGGGGAGGGAGGCTGCACATCTTTGTGACGTCATGTAAGAGGGGGTTCTAAGTTTTTGTGACAGGGGGGGGGGGCGGGATTATAAATCGGCCAAAATCACATGACGTCACTTATAGACGTCGGCCATGTGGCTACTGTGTGAAATGAGGCACATGGAAGGTGGCTAGGTTGCATTGTATTGCTGTCATGACGGGGAAAATTATGCGATGTTTCGAACGGGTAACCCGGGTACCCATTAAAAAATTTGTACGGGTACCCGGGCAGCATTTTTCAACAAAATTGACAGCCCTAGCTATGAAAGCATTATGTTATTTTATTTTATACATTACAGATGCTTCTTCCATACAGAAGATTGTGTCTTTCATTTATCCAAGGTTTATATCTATCCTTGCAGTTTTATTAGAATTTTGAATATTGATAGTGTGTTTGGTTTTCTTGGCTTGCTTCACCCAAATGCCAGATAGGAAGGATGAGGATTTATGTTTGTTCTTGTGAATTGGGGAAATAAGTGTTTTGATCCTTATGGCTATCTTAGTGTTGTATTTGATTGTTGTTGGGTTTTATTTACAAGTTAGAATTGGATGTTTATGCATTATTACTATTTTGCTCTCATATTCTGTTGGAGTTCTCTTGTCAGTTGCAAACATTCACCAGCTATGAATCTTGCTTCTTTTTTTGCGGTTGTGGTGGAATTTTGTCTCTGTTTTCTTTGGTGGATGGGTCCCATTAAACTGGTTCCATTGTGTGTCAACAAAACATACATCAAATAAATCAACAAATAATGGTTCAATACAAAATTTAAAAAACTTTGTAAACAAACAAAAGTCTATTACATAAAATTAAAGCTACCAATGCAAAAAGAATATACTTTACACATGAAATATTAAATGCATAAACTAGGTGGAACACCCCTAAATAAATATGTTAATTATGGAATTTCAAAGGACAACAATAAAAACATTTGGTCCGTTATTAATTCAATACAAAATGGAATCCATATGAATAGCCCTTCTATAAGGCCCAAACAATAAAAGTATAATGATAATGAGAGCTAAGCTAACTTCCTTAACTCATACTACGTACGTCTCAATAAACTTAGATAAAATAGAAGAAATAGATAATGTAAATGTAGAAGAAAGAGACATAAATAAACTCTTGACAAAAACCAAAAGAAACGTCTGCTTTTGGTCCAGATGAATTACCAGCTAGATTACTCAAAGACCTTAACAATGACCTGTCCTTAATCCTTGCAGTACTTTTCAAAGCCTCTCTAAACCAGGGTAAGGTGTCCCAGGTTTTTTAGATAAGCTAATGTTGCCCCACTATTTTAAAAGGGAGATCAAATAGACCTTGGTAACTATAGACCTGTTTCACTTAATAGCGTTACTTGTAAATTTCTAGAACACATAATATAATTTACTACAGTTAATCACCTAGAACTGTGGTCTCCAACCTTTTTAATGCCATGTACTGATTAAAGTTTGATACTTTTACCGCGGCCCACTAACCTGGTGTGGGGGGTGTGTTTGCGGCTGCCTTGATTGTTTACACAGGTATTTTAGATTGTTTTGATTTTATAGTTTTAATTTAATTGTATTTAAATATGCCTTCAAAATAAAATATAGTTACACAAAAAATGAATTAAACATTATTTAACATTTTAATTTACTAGAATGTTAAATCAATGAGAACCCTGAGCTTGTTTCTCTGCAATGTGTCATTTGAGATGGCATCAAAGGCCCTGAGTTACTAAAACTCTTATAGGTCCCGCTGGGGAATCTCTTGGCAAACTCCCACCCCTCCCCCGAGGGGCGTAGCTGACAAGGGCACCCCCAACACGGTCCCCTCTAAGAGGGGGCCGCCTGGGCAGGGTTAAGTTCGCTCGAGGCTCACCGTCCTGCCTCTCAAGGGGGTTTCCTCCCTAAGGAGGATGTGGATTTGCCTAATTCGACCCGCCGTAACTGCGGTGCCACCACAGCGCATGAAACGGATCTATCTACCTAGGACTGTAGCAAGATAGGGGGGGGATCATCATTGTAACCCTCCCGGGGGGTGCGGGCAACCGCAGAACCAACCACATAGTGTTGGGTAAGGGCACCCCTTATCGGGAAGGTTTCCTCAGAGCTGACGTCCGACCAAAGTTCTTCACGGCACTTTTTCTAGTGTTTTACTGGCCCTCCTGGCCCTAAACAGTGCCGTTCACTGATTCTACCTAGAAAGGGGGACGGAACGGCCGCCTCGGATAACCCGACCCTCAACGGGCACAATGGTTTTCATCATCGACAGAGGCGATCTCCACCATGGTCGCCTCTGTCTTAGTTCCGTACGGCGGCTGTAATCATCTGTCTAACTTCCTAGCTAGCCCTAACCGGACTTCGACCTCCCTCGTCGGGACTTTTAGTTTCGGGTTTCGCGTATCCTACTCATCCCGGGGACCACGTAGAGGTAAGCCCCTCCCCCGTGTTCTCTGCAATGAGACGGTTCTATCTTAGGGTAATGGGAGACAATGACACCCAAAGTGTGCTGCTTATGTCCATTTTATTCCTTTGTTTTGTCTTTGTTTTGTCTTTGTTGTTGTCTCTGAAGAAAACCCCATTTCACATAGATAAGATGTCGAAAATGGCAATAGGGATTTAATTGCCATTGACGCATAAGTAAAGGGTGACTTGCATCCCCCAGGACATATCAACTTGCCCTTTTGTGTCAGGGCCTGAGATAATTTTAGTACGTTGTTGTTGTGTTTTATTTATTTATTTTTTTTAGTCATTTGATAATTGTACACAATCATATCATCATCTGAAATTAACCCAGATCAAAGTTAAAGTCAAGGAAATTTTTTTACCAAAGCATTGGATCCTTTAATGTTTTTACTGAAGTACTCTAAAGTTAAATTGACTAAACCTAATCTCTAGATAAGTGCCTTTGGAAAAGTTTTAACTTTTTCAGGGCTTTAATCATTATTTAAAACTTGTCCACAGTTTGAGCTTTACTTTACATTATTTTGAATAAAACCAGTTATGATTTAAAATATTTTTTAAAAATAAATTTTAACCTAATTAACAACACACCCAGAAGTGATATAAAAATCTTGCAAAGTTGTTATCACATTTTGTTTAAATGTACTTGAACAATGATAAGAATTATCAGTCCACAGGACTAAAAGATGATATTACAAGCCAAGAAATATTTAAGAACAGAACCTATTATATGTTTCAAAAGAAAACACAGCAGAAAATTAAAGCAAGGCACTTCTGGATATGTGATAGAAAAGTTGCCAATGTTTCTCAATGGGACAAGTGAAATCTTTTTAATAATTGAACTGACTTTTCACTAAATGTCAATGACATTTAAGAATAATCAATATTAGGTAAAAGTGTAGAGATCCTATGACAATGATGGCGAACTTATGGCACGCGTGCCTCAGTCAGCATGCAGGGCCTCATCAGCCGGCACTTTACACAAATATAATTTCCTAAACAAACCAGCCTATTCCCCATTTTCGGGTTTCATGGGAGTGTTGGCACTTTACTATATAAATAAAAGGGTTTTTGTCAAATTTCGCTACTACACACCACTAACCTATAAATATAAGTTAGTTTGAACATGGTGTTAAGGAAATTTTTTATTTTTTAATTATTTGGATTCATAAAGCAAATTACAATAAACAATATTGAAAACTAAAACATACACATTTTTCCATTTCTTTGAAGAATTAACTTTATTAGCAGTTACTAACAGTTTGATTTTGTAAGCATAACACTTTGACACATTTAATTCTTTCAAATTTTTGTATCATTAACCACCACTTTTAATAATTAAATATTTTTATTTAGCCCAGTTAACACACTAAGTACTTTATCAAATCGGTAAATTTGTTTTTAAAGAATATTATTTTGATTTATACAAATTATGATATGCTGTTTCTAAAAAAAAAATTAGATCCTGACTGGGCATCATGTACTATTGGTGTGTTCTTGTGTCAGACCTGTGCTGGCATCCACAGAGGTTTGGGATCATCAAATAGTAGAATCAAGTCAATCCATTTAGACAATTGGGACAAAGACCAAGTACAAGTAAGCAAATTAGTGTGTTGAGAGCTTACCAATTATATTTATTTTTAAAGTAAAAAAAATTATGCTATTAAATTCACCATCAATTTGAGTAGATTCATTCCAAACATACCCAATAGCAACCTTATAAGTAATCAGAAACTCAAGTTTATTATTGCATGTTGTTTTATAACCTTCAGGTCATGGAGATGATAGGGAACATAAAAGCCAAAGACAAATATGAGATGTGTGTCCCACCTTACTACAAAAGACCAACTAGTCAGACGGTTGAGTAAGTGCATTTTAAAATTAAATATCAGTTTTGTATTTTTCTCAAGTGAGTATTCAGTCCTCTCCTATCTAGAATTATTTCTTTGCAAAAGTATGCAACTTTCTTTGGAAATATATTCATATTTTAATTTTAAAAAGTAAAATATTAGAATGTACAGTGTGGCAGTGTGCTCCAGAACATAGTTTACTTACTGTAAACAAGGTGCCCAGGAACTTAGTGGGTATACAGTATAAGCTCTGTCTGACATGGACACTTAACCTCCCCTCTCCCACAACATATTTTGATGGTCAGAGGACAGATACAGTCTTCCTCTTTTTAGCATTAAGCTAATTGGTGTATTCTGAGTGGACCTCTTAATTTGCATGTAGGGAAAATTCCTGAGGAAAACACCTGTGTTTACAAAGTATTAAGATATGTAGATGACCATCCAAGGTTTGAAGGCGGGAAGGAAGTGTGTTATTAATTATTGTTGCTTGTCATAGGAGTCACAGAAAACCCCAGGGAAAGAATGAGTAGGAGAAATTTAGGATTAAAGGTCAATCAATTGGCAATATACTAGGGTAAAAGATAGGAGAAGGATACTGACATACAAGGGGTAGATTTGTGCAGGGTAGACGAGCAGTCCCCGATATGAGTTTGAGTTATAGGGCTTTTGCTGATGTGCTTAGAACTGTACTTTGTTTTTCTTGTTTAGAGTTCCATTATAATTAGATGTTAAGAAGTGTATCCACTTTATCACTGAAATTAAACAGCCAATAAATTTAAAAGATGTAGTCCTCACAACTGGTGTTTATCATTGTAAAATTGGTGGACCTTGCCTAAATAAGTTGTCTTTCTAAATTTATCTCAGATGAAAAAACATCAGGATTTCTACCAAACAATGATTTATGTCTATACTATAAACTTTAAAAAATATGTTTGTGAAATATAAATCTTAAGCATTTTAAAAAATTGATTCTTTAAGTTGCAATGTAC
>MUZC01000464.1:455793-552717 GCA_002072015.1 Radix auricularia | reverse complement strand
TAGAATTAGATTTTAATAAACTTTATTGTGCATCTAAAATGGATGTTCCTAATTATTCTGTGAATGCTTTTTTTTCAGTGTATTAAAAAAAGAATGGATTATGGCCAAATATCAGAGGCTGGAGTTCACTGACACAGACAGGCAAGAGGCTTACAATGTGTCTCAGAAGTCAGGGCTGCTGTGGAAACTTGGCAGGGATAGAAAGCAGTTTGCCCAAAGGAGATTTGTACTATCCAGAGCAGAGAATAAATTATATTACTATGTAAATGAAGAAAATGGAAAGGTGATTTGATAGAATATTTCCATTAGCTCAATATTCCTATATTTTGAGAACATGCTTTTCTGTTTCATTTATACAAGACAGGGAAGACACAGCCTGAATTTTTGTAAAGTTATAAAACAACAGTGTATTTATAAGGCAATATTTTTAGGATTTGAGATGGTCTCACAAATAAAAAATAGTAAATTTTGAAACTACTTATGCTGGTTTATTGTGGGTGTGCTGTTTTAAAGACCTTGATGTTTATAAGTTTAAAATGATATCAGGTGTGAGATCCTTTATTTTGAATATATTTACACATTTTGAGATAGTAAATTATCAAATTTAATAGTACATGATAGCTTAAATGAACATACTACAAAATAGGAGATATTTTGTATTACTCATAAGAATACATATTACCCTGATCAATTTAAAAAAAATAAAGTTTATCATTTATGAAAGAAATAAACAATGAGACACTTTATATTGCAACCATTAGTATTTTTATTTGGTGGGAATGTGGTCAGTGCTCATCTTCTTGTAAATTTCTTCTGTGTAGTAGACCTATACGTTACATTTGCTGAAGAAAGTTTAACCTCAGTATCCCTACTGGTGAATCTTATTCTATTCACGTCAATATTTTAAGATCTGTGGAAATGTTGTACTTGCAATGATGTATTTAATATATAATTTAATAATCGTGTGGTATGTGAATAATTTTTCAGGGTAATATTGTCTTATTAACTCTACTAAAAAATATGAATTGTATTTAGCTCTTGTTATCAGAAAAAAAAATTAATTTACTATTTTCAGCCAAAGCAACCAAAAGCTGAAGCAGATCTTGACTTTTTGAATGCAGTATTTGTTCCTGAAAAGATTGGAAATCCCTTTGGTCTTCAAATAACATACTTTAAAAATGGATCCACCAGAAATTTGTTTGTTTACTCTGAAAATTCTAAGGTACACATGTTTTTTAAGCTAGTTATCTGGCCATGAATGATGTTTCCATATGCTTCACTGTGATCTTATCTTATCTTATCTTAGATATACAGACGCTCCTTCTATGCAGAAGATAATTGCGTCCACAGACCATGAGAGATGATCTGTTGGCAAGTGATGCAGCGGTCACAGGCCACGGCTATAGGGGTTCCACGCATTACCCCAGCCGCCTAACCATTATCTAGTTAGGTACCCATTCGGAGCTGGGTGACTCGGGGACTCCTCAGGCCGCGAGAACAAATCCTCACCTTCGTGTGGATTCGAACTCGTGACCATCGGTATGACAGTCGAGAGCGCTACCTCTCGACCACCACGTCTCGTTTTATTTTCCTTTTAATTTAGTATTGCATGGAGATTATTTATCCTGAAATATTTTTCATCTACTGCACTGAATGGTTTCTTTCTTTCATATCATAAAGATTTCTTACAATTGTTAAATATGATTTAAATGTTCACTTCAAACAAAGTGGAATTTTCTCCATAATAATATTTTTGAATTCCAAGTTTAAATTAAGAATCAGATAACTCCATCCTGCTAAAAATTATAAAATAATCATACTTATCCTATCTGTAAAAAATATAAACATCTTAAAAATAGTGTGTGGTTTTATTTTATTGAGTCATATTGATATTTATGTAAAGAGTATGCATCTATGTTTGCAGGAGATTGTAGACTGGTTTATGTGTATCAGGGCAGCCAAGTGGGAGAGGAGAAGAATTGCATTTCCTGATAGAGATCTAACACAGGTAATTCTAGCTGGCCAAATATTGGGTATGAAATAAGTGGATGTTCCTTTGCTATGTGTAGAATATAGTTTAGTTTCGTTGCTGTGTATCCTTTGGGAAATATTAAAGTGTTTGTACTGCACAAATCGTTCTTATATGATTTTTGTTTTGTATCTTAGCTTGCTGAGGATTTAACTAAAGATTTTCTCATGGAAGGCTGGTTGAGTAAAATGGGGCCAAAAAATGAACCCTTCAGGCGCAGGTGGTTCACTTTGGATCGCAGAAAGCTTATGTATTTTGAAGAACCCTTGGTAAGAGTAACTTAAGTTTTTTAATTCTTCACCATAAAAATATTTTATATTAAAGCTGTTAAGACCGCTCGTTTTTTAGGACCAGTTAACTGTTCAAAAAAAAAAAGAAGGGTTAACTGCCGGTCCGTATTTTCCTTAAGTTTTGAGAATCATCAAGAGAATGTATCAAATTTTCGCCTTACGTGGTCTGATGTTGACACCAAAGCCCGTTTCCCCCGCTAATGTTTAGCTCTTTTTCGCAATGCCCTCAATTCAGTTTTAATTTGTAAATATCTTCCAAACAATTAAATTAACAGTGATGATGTATAGTCACTTTTTAATTCAGTTTTTTTTAAAAAATTAATTTTTTTAAAGGGAATCGTGATTAACCCTTCGTATAAAAACTGATATGTTAGTGAGGTTTTTTTCCTTAGTTTTAAAAACCTACGCCTCGCCTTGTCCGTTGGTGACATCGTGTTTACCTTTCTTGTGTGTGATGCCGGTCAACTCGCAAATTAAAAAATAATAATAATATTATATTAAGCTTAAGGAGTATACAGTTATGATAAAATGGAGTTATTTAAATACCATATTATTTTTCAATCATCAATTCGACAGAATTGTTGAATTTTGCGGCACACTTGACGATCCTCACTATCCTTCCTGTTCCGATAGGGTTTGAGCTACACTAGTTATGCTCCCCTTTGAACCCATACCAAATACATTTTTAAAAGAAAATATCTGTTTTTATATTAATGCCTTTGACTTGCAGGAAAACTGCCTCTAAAAGACCGAACTTGAATCTGAGGACCAATTAATTGGCCGGTATCTTTGCTACGTCTATCAAATGACTCTCAAATAGTAACAGCCACCGCCTTGACCGTTGTCCACATCAAACACGCACTGTGTGTTAGCTTTTGCACAGTGCCTTGACAACTAAGCAAACAAAATTTTTTAAAAAATCATTCCTTAGCCGTAGGCAAACTGAAACTAATAGTGATGACATATATATTATTTTGTATGGAATAACAAAATGTACCGCAGCCATTCATCCTTCAAGCTCATTTTAACGCTATTGCTATTGCTTTGTTCTCATTCATAAAAGGTGGCTGTGCGTAAAAGCCATTTAACAATTTTTAGAATTAATTATGAGTCAAAGTTGAAGGTTCAAAAGGAGTTCCTATTTATTTGTACATTTTTAAATGTGGACAGTTTGTTTTGTCATGAGTCATAGGTAGGTCATGATAGATATGTAAACTGGAACATGTAAACACATTAGAAACTTCGTTTGTATAAAGATAAATTTTACTGTTAATACAAAGTTAAATAAGTATAGAATCTTTTTAAAACAATATAAACGAAATAATAATTTTATTTATAGCATTGATTCTGAAAATAAAATCATTATTAAAATGAGAGAAAAATGTGTGATGCGATCAGCGGAATTTAGGTCACAAAATGTGGAGGTAAAGTGCATAGGGCAAATAAAGTTTATTTTTTTACGTAAGTGTCTATATAAATTAACATTTTGTTTGTGCGATATCGTGTTCCTGTTAATCGACATCCAGTTTAATTTAATGGTGTTAGTCATACAATATATAAAAAATATCAGTTTCATTTAAATAATAATGCTTTTGTCACTTCATGGTGGCACAAGTCTTCTTACAAACACGACAAGATTTAGAATATGAATTGAAGATGCCATTCATAAAATTAACACAATTTTAACAAATGCATACTTCTTCGAGTACTCTGTATCGTCAAAACATGGCCGCCACTAGACAAAAAATGATACTCAGTAAACCCCAAGAAGCAACAATTAAACCTTTTTTGACACCACATAACTTTCTGTTCAGCTTAGGGTAAGAACAAATTTACAGATTACATATAAAAACTTAAGTTTAGAAAATAAAAGGTACATTTTAAATTTATTTTTTTAACTTCCTATCCGGGACCGATTAAATAGTATAAAATATCTTTATTTCAGAATGCTTTTGCAAAAGGGGAAGTCTTCATTGGCCACAAAGATGGGGGTTACAGTGTAAGCACAGGTAGTGAAGAAGGTGATCGGGGGTCTAACAGCCAGAACACCAGTAGCTATTGCTTTACTCTTAATACACCCGACAGGAAATTTGTTCTACGGGCAGAGACCCAAGATGACATGCACAAGTGGGTGATGGCAATGCAGAAGGTTGTGGAGATGCCCCTGACCACTCAGGATAGTAAATGTGAGTTTGGTATATAATATTAGGATGTGTGTTTCATGTATTTTGCTTAACTTATAATGTCCTATAAGGTTTTCTAAAAACCTATCCTTCAGTACCATAAGGATTTCAAGTTTATTTGCAATGGATTTGGTTATGAATTTTAAGTAATTGTTGATAATGAATTTATTGTCACACTTACTTCATCTTATAGTATGGTTATTTTACGTTTACAAAAGACTATCTGGGTATTATTATTAATTTTACCTGTCGTTTAGTACTATTTTTTTTTACAAAAAGTTGTTGCGCAAAATGAGATCTTAAAAACAATACGATAAAAACTACCACAAACTTCGCTCAATGAACAAAACCTCTCACGCTATGAAGAGTTTTTACTTTGCATGATTTTATTACAAAATAGATCGCTAGTGAAGCGCGCATTACTGCGCTTTAGGACATAAGTTAAATTGCGGATAATCCACTAGAGCCAAATATCTCTGCTAGATGACTCAAGTCTGTAGAGTCATAAATGCATTTTGTATAGATAATTAGGCAGCCAAACTAAACAACAAGGTTACAAAACGATAAGAGACAAAACGACTATTGACAAAACGTTTAGTCATCTTGTCGTTTTGTCTCCTCGTTGTTTTGTCATGGAGCCAGATAATTATTGTGTATAGATGTAGTAAACAAACCTTTTTTATCTTTATGCCAAAATTTTTTGATCTGCCTTATTTGTACAATTCATTTCATAGACTAAATTTGTTAACTCTTTCCCTGCCAATCGCCGATATATAGGCGATCTCGCCTGGTCACGTTTGTGCCAATCGCCGATATATAGGCGATTTGAGTTTTTGAATTTATTTCGTTGCTTAGAGTATCCCATTAGACTTTTTAAGTTTTAAAATGAGAGGTAACTCTTTTCTACTTCCTTTCTGTTTAGAAATAGCATGTGTTTACTTTCAGTAGTGTTAAAATTAGCAGCTTGTTTCGATTTATTTTGTAAACAAGATATGGCCACACCTACTCAACGAACATAGTGATTTATTTTAGTATTTATTGCTATCTTATTAAATTTAAATGTGAGTTATTGATGCAGAAACATTTTAAAACAATAATAAAACATTAGTTTTAGGATTTAGTTAAGATTTTCATCTGTATGATACGGCATTATATGGAAAAAGAGCAATGGTGACAATTCGTTTTCTATATAAGGAAATAATAGAAAAAAGTTTTCTGCCATAGTCATCATCAATACAAAAAATGTCATAACTTTAAAACTGCATGGGATATTTTCAAAATTTAAAAAGCATTTATTTCATAAATGGAATTTACATTGTGATAATTAAAGGAGAAAATGATTACAGCTATGCAGACTTTCTTTTAGTTTGGTAAGTTCAGATTTTTTACAAAGAAAATTTAAGACACAAAAATTGATCACAAAATCTTATAGTGAAAATAATTTTTGGTTTGGTAATATTTTATTTGCTTCTACATAATTGAATTCTCTATTCAATTTCCTTTCTTTTGATATAAGATACACCAATGTAGCTTTAGACATATATTAAACATTGTACGATAGTTAAGGTCACCCTTAAAAAATTACCAAACTAAAAAAATGGTCTGGCAGGAACGTGTAAGAAACCCCCGAAACCCCCTGGCAGGGAAAGAGTTAAAACTCAATTTAAATTGCAAATGCAACATAAAGTACAAAATAAATTCTATAACACTAATATTAGATTCCTTGTGGTAGAGCAAAATGCTTTCTTTGAAAAAATGGTAGGTTCAAATTTGTGGACACTATTTTTCATTTTCACAATAATTTTTAAATTCAGAGAAAATTGATGATTTTTTTTGCTGTTAATATTGATCTCTTGCTTTGTGATCAAGTAATATAATTGTTTGTAAAAGTTGTTTAATAAGGCCAAACAAAATATAAAGTGCTTAGGGTGAGTATTAAGTATATGCTTAAACACAGATGAATTTGACCCATTTAAATAGGTTAAGTAAAATAAAGACTTACCCTTGTTACATTATTACCCATTACACTAAACATTACATTAAACTGAAAGATGAATTTTAAAGCTGATTTTTAAAAATTTCAGTGGCTGGTTTACTGGTACCCAAGAAATCCTCCAATTCTTTCCGTCTCATCAAAAGATAGATCATCCTTGACTAAGAGCGGACTGAATACTTGCTCAGAACAAATCTAGTGATGTTCCAGCTACCAGTACCAGATTTATCTATAAATGCAAGCATCCTGGAACAATAGACTGGCATTTGTAGGACACAATTGGGTCAATTTTTCACCTGTAGATGAACCATGGAGACTTGACTGCTGACCTAATTCTAGTTCTAGTCTTGAGCTTTGACGGACGTCAAAGAAACATTGTCGCAAATTAAAAAATAAACCTAGTGTAAAAAGTATCCCTTAAATATACTAGGAGCTGTCTGAAGTGTATGTGATTATGTCATTACTCACATTATTCATTAAAAAGAGAATGGTAAATCACTCATCATTAAATCAACCAGAGATATTTGTTAACCAGTCAATCATCTTTCGGGTTGTCACTGAGATTAGTCAGTTTTCCACTTCCTTATTAGTTTTTTAAACTTTGTGTACATAAGAAGAGGATGGAATCTGATATTAAATTCATTTTGTATCACCTTGTTCACAATATGCTTAATTCCATGTTGTTTTGTTTAGTTTTTCAACAGAATCTTTTCTGGTAATATTTTTTTTTTAAAACCTATTTAAGTACATTTTTATTCAAATTTTTAAGAAAACCAATAAATATTTTATTGTTCAACTGTTTTCTTGACCAACATTCCTGAGAAAATGAATACTCTAAGGGAACAATACTTTTAATCTAACATCATTCTTATAAAGTATAATAAAGTTGTACCACGTTTTGTTTGTTTTTTAAAAATTGTACTTATATTAAACAAAACTCTTTAACACTTTTTTTTTTTGATGGCATAACTACTTGCCACACATTCAGATGTGGTAAAAAAGGATTGTTACTTTTTTAAAGTTGAATCACAGGTTGACGATTAGAATGCTGATACCTATTTACCAGATTGTTCAATGGATAAAAGAAACGAACCAAGTTAAAACCCATTTGTACTTTTAGCCCCCATGTAACCATAATAAAAAAGCCTAAAAAATTAGAATGAATACTAAATCAGCTTATTTCTGTTGGTACAACTGATCAGTGTTTGTCTTAAATTCTTGTCTTGTAAACATAACATGTTGCAACTTATTTAAAGAATATATTAAAGAAAATGTTAGCCCAAACAATGATAATTATTTTCGTAATCCTACTTTTATTCTATTCATCCAAATGTTGGGTCGTGCCAGTTCCTTGAAGACCTTTTATTATTTTAACATTCATGTTCTGAATTTAAGATATCATATACTTAACTCTTCTTTCAATTTTTGTGAAACAATATTATAAAAATAAATAGTGTACTTTGGCAGAAATTAGACTTCAAAATTTGTATTCCTTGTTATTTTCAGTTTTTTTTATGGTTATCAGAACCTTTTTTCAGTTAAAATTTTAATGTCCATTGTAACAAGTTTTTATATATATATTAAAATTATATGTTTGCAGATATGCATTATTTCTGATTTTAATGTTTCTTAAAATTGTATTCCTTTGAAAATGGTGCATGTTTTGGGATGTACATATTATTGATTAAAGCTGTATTGTTGCTATAGAAAAATTGGTTGAAAATGATTGTTTGATACAGTCTGTGATGTCACTCTGAATGATAAACAAGTAAATTTTATTGAACCATTAAAACCTGCAGTAAAGTTTTTATATATAGCAGACCAATAGTTTTTATAATGTAAAATGATCAAACGGATAATTTTTGTGTGTCTCTGTACACTTAAGTGCAGTTAAATAACAAACAGATCATTTAGACTTTCAGATTTTTTGGTCTGTATTTTTGGATTTCATTTTTCTTTTCCCCTTCCACTTTAGTGTTATTTCAAAATAAATAAAATAGTATTTTCATAAATAATATTTACACTAAATGTGTCATAAGTGTCATAAACGCAATAATCTTCTGTACAGAAGGAGCATCTGTAACATATAAGATAAGTGTTTGTCTTCAGGCTTTTAATTAAAATGTTCTCAGCTTTTGTTCAGTTAATCACAGTACCATTTAACTTATGTCACTGAATCTTACAACATAACATTGCATCAAGTTTTTAATGAGTAAAATATAAATTTTGGCATTTTTTAGAAGATCCAGAAAAAATTGTTAACAGTGTGAGATTATATGAACTGTATTTGGTGTACAAGTCAAATAAGTGAGTTAAAGAACTGAGCTAAATGGCTAACACGAGAAAAGTAAATGTTCCATTTTTGCTCTAGTCACTAGTTCCTCAATGTATGAATCAATGTATCAATTTTTATTTGTTATTTAAAGAACTGTGTATTGCTTGATGTATGTTGTTTTGCTCTATATTAGGTTCTGTAAAGTCTTCAAAATAATAGAAACCTGGGAGGGAAGATGTAAAGCAAAAATGTTTATCCAATGGACTTAATCGGTTCATTGTTTTCTGGTGTATCTGTACTTTTACGGAGGTTTATGGAACCTGTGAGGTACATTGATATAATCACTGTCATCTGTAAACTAACTTTTGTAATTCCACTAAGTTAAAAAAATATAGCCTTAATCTGCTTACTTTTTTTAAAGTAGATTTGAAAGGAGTCAGTTTGATTTTATGATCTTTAGAAACATTTTACCCTGCCAATATATTGTGCCTTGCAATACTAAGTCTCTGAAAGCTGCGATAAATTTGTGGCTGTTGTATTTATTTTATTGTTTTCAGTTATTCAATGGGGCCCAGGATTTATGCATTCAAGCAGTATTCTATTTTATTTGACCACAAATGTAAAATAAAGTATTAGTTTCATTGAACCTCACATGAAACTATTCTCCATAAAGATCAATTGAATTCTTTTGTATAGTTATAGTAAGACCCTGAATGGTTCATGTAAGGGAACCAAATGGTGAATGGAATCTCTGATAAGCTATTTAAAATGGATTCCCTAACATATTTTCCCGTTTGTTTTTACCTAGAATCTGCTTGAGGAAAATATTATAAATGTTGATTATTTTTTAGTGCACTTTCTTCCAATTATTTTCCATATAACTTTAATGATCACTGAGAAATTCTCATTTTTTAAAAATTGTGTACATATACCATGAAACTTTTTCTAATTGACAACATAGCTGGAGTGGCACATTATTAAGATTATAAAACTTATTTGATAAAATATTTTCAAATGATTTCAAACTAAAAAAAATAATAATTAAAATGAGATCACCGCATTGTTCCCACACCCCCAACTCATCAAAAAATATGTACTCATGCATAATGCATATTTAAGGTTGTGAACCAACAATATCTAATGTCTAGGGTGTGATGATTGTTAAAACTACTGATTCTTAAGTCAAAAATTTTCTTCAACATTTCCATGTTTGCAATAAACCTTGATAATAATTAAGCGAAAGATACTTTGAATTTTTAGAATTTGTAAAAGTTACAATTAAATTTAATGCTGCTACATTTGATATAAACTTTTTGTTGAGATTATTAATTATTGGTTACGTGTGGAGCTTATCTGGTGCAATACAACTTTTCTTGAAGTGGGTCATCATTTTCTGCCATTATTTTCATCCATCGTCTAAACTTTTGAAAAAAGTAATCAGTAAAATATATAAATAATTTAAATATGTTTTTAATGTTTTACTGTGAATTTTAATGTGTGACTGGTTCCATGATCTTTTACTTTACATAGTATGTGTCACAGTTGAATTGTTGGTTGTCAAAATTTATGATTGACCACAAGAATGATTAGAAATGTTGTGTACATGCAATTAAAAAATAAGGATGAACTAAGTCCTGTGCCTGTTAAATTTTGGTGAAATATAAGATGATCTCCTTATTTTATTGAACACAAACATTCTTCGCATTAAGGTAAGTAATTTTACTAACCTTTAGTTTATCATGTAAAAATCAAGTCAAACTATTTGGTCTCTGAAGTCCAACAAGTCTCTACAGCTAGGAACTGCTTTGCTTGCTCCTGCATGGGATCCTTAAATGATAAATTGACATCTTAGCTGGTGCTTAGATTTAAGGATGAGAGCACTCAAAATTATATTAATTTGAGGTCAGGTTAGCATCTTCTAATGATTTTTACTGTACAGTTCTAATGATTTACTTGCTTGCATTCATTGAATTATTTGGATCTGTCAAAAAAAATAAAAGTTATTGTAAATACCAACATATTGTTTAAAATTATTACTTAGTGACTGTTTATGACTACTTCCATTCATCGACAGTTTTTTAATCATTCACCGAAGTTATGAAAAGAATTAATCACTTTATAATAAAAACTAAACACATTTTATATTGCACAACTGGGTGTACAGTACACCTCTGTATTGTATTTAATTTATAAAAGCACAGAGTTTTTCATATTGTCCTAACTTTTGGAACTACATGTATTGCATTTCTCCCTTTTCTTGGTTATCAGTACACTCTGCTTAAATGTGTCAACTTCATATAAAAGGTCATGCCTTCTTTATCTAATTGCATGTCTTGGGGTTAGTGAACAACATGAGGGGTAGGACTGCAATCAGGCTTATAAAAAATTAAATGGAAAAGACGTTAACAAGGTAAGGGTTAGCCTGACAGGACATAACAAAACAGTGAACGTTTTGGCAAAGATTCGATTCTTTGGATTTCACCACAGGTAAGTTTCTTCATTTTATTTTTAATTTTTTTATATTGTTTTAATTGTGTATTGTATGTCCGTTAAAAAAGGCTCTTTGCCGAAACATTCGCTGTTTTGTTACATCCTGTCAGGCTAACCCTTACCTTGTTAACGTCTTTTCCATTTAATGTCTTGGGTTTGGGGGAAAGTTTGGGGGAGTATGTAACGCCTACCAACAGACTTTCACCTTGGCTTTGTATTCTATTTAGACTAAGGTCCTTGGGGCTTGGATTACGGACTTGGGAGGTTGTAGTCTATGACCACTCAAATGCTTTCACGGTAAAGAGCTCTCGAAAGCTATGCATCAGTACATACATGCCAATGTCTTTACCAGAATCAGTTTAGACTTGGTTTTGGCAGACGATTCACGAATAATGTTTCATGTTTCAGGGCATTTCTTCTATATGTGAAAATGGTGCAGGCCATTTATTGTTGATCACCATCAGTTGACATAGGCTCCAATTCAATTGAAATCCTTATAAAAGCAAATGAAAAATATCAATATATTGATAGATACACACCTAACTACGGTTTTCAATATTGTTAAAAAAAAAACTCCTCGGGTACCCGTTCGAAACGCCGAATAATTTTTGCCGTCATGACCGCT
This sequence comes from Radix auricularia, assembly GCA_002072015.1. Taxonomy (NCBI): domain Eukaryota; kingdom Metazoa; phylum Mollusca; class Gastropoda; family Lymnaeidae; genus Radix; species Radix auricularia. The sequence goes on along the minus strand of MUZC01000464.1, from coordinate 540,832 downwards.
TTATAACGTAACCTAGCCACAATTCATGTACCTTATTTCTAAGGCTGCAGAATTTAACTATTAATCTCTCGATTAATCGGTAAAAAAATTTATAGATTAAAATTATTTTAATCGATAAAATAGCGATTAAAATTAAACAAAATGTTTATAAAAAAATATTTGATTTATTAATAAATAATTAATAATAGTTTATTAATTTTTACGTACAAACTTCTCCATTTGCCATTTTTAAAAAAAAGGATTTTTAAAATGTAAACTTTAAAATAATCTTTTTATAATGAAAATCATGTAAAAAATTAAACATTTTTTTAAAACTTAATTAACAATAACAAAATTTAACTTCATTGACATTATATTGAACTACTTATATTTAAATATATCTATGTCCTGACAATATTATATTTGTTCTTATTAAATACTAAAGTTATGGAAATTTTAAAAATTCCCTAAAAGAGCAAAACATGTGAAGGTAAACTTCTCCATTTAAATATAATATCTTTAAAGTGTAAACTTTAAAATAACTTGTTTTATACGGACAATGATTTAAAAAAAAACATTGTTTTTAATTAATTAACAATAACAAAAGGTAATTTCATTGACATTATATTGATCAGCTTATATTTAAATATATATCTCCTAACAATATTATATTTTTCAAATTAAATTGAATGAAATTCTGAAGTTATGGGCATCTTAAGAAATGCCATAAGAGGGCACAATATGTGAAGAAAACAACATAGTGAAAAAAGTGATTTTTAGGTCTTTAAAAAAATCATACCTTTTGAACTACTTGGGATAAAACGATTATATTTATGTTTTTGTTAATCATCAAGCAATTTCTATACAGCTGTATAACATTTATATTTTAAAAATTAATTTGAAATTTTCATCCAAGTGCCTTAACTTAAATTTAAATGCGTTATTTTTATTGATAACTATATTTTAAAAATTTATACAGATTTTTAAAAAAATGTATAGCTAAATATTAAGTTAAACTAAAACCTGTAATATGTTAAATACAAATCCTGATTATTATTATTTTTTTAATATTTAAAAAAATAATGCTTGTAATTGTAATAAGTTTTCAAATATATATTTTATTTACAACTCATTGGATCTTTATGTAACATGACTCGAAATAACACTTCAGAAATTAGACTTTGCTATATTTCCCATAGTTAATATGCAGGTTTTATTTGTCATTTTATGCATAACTATGATTTCATTTAGATCTAGTTATTTTTTTTTTTGGTGAATTTTAAAAAGCAACATTTAGTTCAGAATATTAAAAAAACAACAAATGTCTCTATAACAGGGGAAATAACTCAATTAAACAAAAAATGTCAATTGCCTGTTTTTGTTACTTCCCTTGAAATTTTCAGTTTAAACGTCATACATCTTTATTTTTTAGCTTGAATTAAAATTATCGATTAATTAATCGGTAATTTTTCAAAAGTTAATGATTAAATTTAAATTAATCGATAACAGCCCTACTTAATTCACTTAGTAGCCAACGGTTTGCGTCCAGTAACATACTACAGTTTACCCTCACCTAATTAGCTTAATTACTGCTCCCCATTGGCGGCCCAGCATAATCGCTACTTTGGCTCTTAATATAATAATATTATATCGTTTCTAACGGTGTAAAATGGGTAAGACGCGCCAAGCGAGTAGAAAGAGGCCCGGCAAAATGCAATCTTTGTGATAAAATTTTGTTGACGAAGGACAGGAATACCAGCGCGACCAAACGCTATCTGGTCGCTAGCATAAAGTTGATGCTGATAAACTAATTGCAGCTCTAACCAGTATATCTACAGTCTACAGTGAAATTTTTGGTGCATTATAGCTCACAATACACCATTTCCTCACTATTCGCGGAGGTTGCGTTTTTTTAACACCCACTCCTTTTTTTTTTTTTTTTTTTTTTTTTTTTTTTTTTTTTTTTTTTTTTTTGCTAATGGCGAAAAACCACGATTATTGTGTACATTTTTTTAAACGCCCATGTATGAGATTACGTCCGGTACTAAATGCTTCCAAAGAATTTTCTAAAGTCATTCTTACTCATTATTACAGTTACAGAATTAATATAGTAATATTGCATGCATGTAGGCCTTATGTAGGCTATTTCACTAATGTGGTAATGATAATGAAAACACATTTTATTTTTGTACTTCAACAATATTTTAATAAAAAAGAAAAGTAAGTACAGGAGGACATTGACACCGCACAGCATACCGCGGATTAAAGGGTGGGGGGTAGCTGATTGGACTAAAGCCAGGGCCCCCAAATGACTTAAGGTCACAAATTATGCCCTTGGAGGATTAGCAGACGCCGACGATGATCGGTGGATGACCTTCGTGGGCGAGGAGGCTCAACAACGCTTAATTAATTTAAACTCATTTCTAGATTGTGTAGTATAAAAAACATTTTGCACCCCCCCCCCCACGAGTTTTTTTTCTTCCATTTACCATTTTAATACCCGGTGGGTAATCAACAATCTCCCTGAATTTCATGGCGACCGGATGAATGGTGAAGTAAGCCATTAGGGACTATACATTTCATTTGATTGATATATTATATAGACTCTAGATAAAATAAGTTAATAACATTTTAACAAGAAATAACTTAAATTTGTATCCTTCTAATATTAACTATAAAATACACTATAATACGAAATTTTACTATGGCTATTTATTACGATAAATACGACGTGGTGGTCGAGAGGTAGCGCTCTCGACTGTCATACCGATGGTCACGGGTTCGAATCCACACGAAGGTGAGGATTTGTTCTCGCGGCCTGAGGAGTCCCCGAGTCACCCAGCTCCGAATGGGTACCTAACTAGACAATAGTTAGGCGGCTGGGGTAATGCGTGGAACCCCTATAGCCGTGGCCTGTGACCGCTGCATCACTTGCCAACAGATCATCTCTCATGGTCTGTGGACGCAATTATCTTCTGCATAGAAGGAGCGTCTGTATATCTAAGATAAATTAGATGTTGATAAAAAATATAACGTTAAAAATTAAAAATAATACGTTGATCTACAAATTCAAGAAATTAACGATATTTTAATGCTAAAAATTTCAAATCAAAATAAATATTATTTTGTTGTGCATTTATCGGATTAAAGTCCAGATTTTTTTTTTTACAAGAGCAGATAATCAGTAACAGCTGATTATAAAAAAGAACCAGAGTTACGCTAGCTCTTTGTTGTCATTTTCCCATCCTTACTTTGGAAAAAGACATTTTATTTTGAATGTTTATTTAAATATACAATTCTTAGTTATCAACTATCGTAGGATGTATAGATAACCACGTATGTATCAGAGGCCTTCGGGCAACATATATTTGGCGCCATGCCGAACAAAAGGCGTTCCTATGGCTATAGATCAAGACGAGATCGAACTGAAGTCAGCTGCTGCATTAAATATTTAATGTTTGGTTTCAATGTTCTGTTCTGGGTAAGAATTTTAAATAATAAAATATGACATCATTATTGGGAAAATATAACTTATTGCGGTTAGCTGGTAAAAGCTCAGTTTAGGTGCATATACTTATACTATTTTGGGCTAAATCCGACTAGTCGTTCCCAAAAGGCTCATATATAGCAATTAACTCTGTGTTCTCTTACTCACTCTTCCTTTGTTATTTAGGTTTAGTTTTAGAATTTTTATTTGTTAATTTAGGGTTGGGGTTAGGTTTAGTTATAATTGTGAATTTATGGTTAGGTTTAGTTTTAGGATGTTAATATTTGAATATTCCAATTTCTTTGCATATTAACAAAGAGGACGGCTATGTAAAGTGGGAACGTTAAGTCGGATTTTACCCTATTTTGCACCAAAATTTTAATTTTCACATATTGCATTTTATTAATTAAATTTATTAATAATAATATTTAATAATGTATTTAAGTTTATTAAGAATTAATAGTTTGGCTGCAATATTAGGCCTATATGCTATTTATATTCTGTAGTACAGTCTGTAGTTTTAATATTTTATTTTAGCAATTTCAGCTTTAACTAAATTTTTTTTAAAATTCCAAGGCGTTTTGTGATATCTTGTATGAATACTCAAGTTAATACATCTATTTTGTTGTTCCCTGTAAGGTTTGTTGGTCTGTGCGCAAAGTAAAAAAAACTTGTGTGCAAAGTTGCATAGCATCCATTTTTTGTACAATATTTTAAAAAAATTTATGAGGCGTATATTCTAAATTGCTGCGCTGCATCAGTTGTGGATCTTAAATGGAACATTTTCTAGCACTAGAATGATTCTTTCCCAATTTTTCCACCGGTAATGGTTGGCATTCCCATGTTAATAAGCATTATCTGGCCACCATCTTTGTTGCTATGCCATGTGACAAAGATGGCGGCTGGGAAAAAAATAGTAACAAAATAAAAAATGGGGGAAAGAGGGGGTGGGGGACATTTTTTAATCTGTTGACATTTTAGATACTTACCAAAGAAAAAATAACGAAAGAAGATGGTATTTTTAAAGAAAAAAACTACGGTAGACCAAAACTACATTATATATGTAAAATAAGAATAAAAATAAATCATACATTTTAACTTAATTTTAAAATGCCAGAATCACGAGAATGGGGAGGATACACTTAATTAAATTACTTTAAAAATGCTTTCAGCAAAAAGGGTGATAAATTTGGCATCCATTTGCCATAATTTACCCAAATTTTATGATAACAGTGAAAGAAATTTGAGAAAATAACAAGATTAAACTTAGTGCAATGTTAGGGCCCACAGAGAATATAAAATGTGAACGGTAATTTGTAACCATCGCGCATGTAAATTTCATCACTCATTTTTTTAAAATTCCGCAAATGAAGCAGTCCCATCCTTAATTCATTATTGGGGAGTTGAGATCCTTCCACAAAGCCCTCCCCTATTTTTTGAATTTTTAATGAAAAAAATTTGGGAGGGGTCCCCCCTTTCCAAATCTCACCCTTTCTTTGTTATTTGATTTAGTTTTTTCTGTAAATTTTATATAAGCTATTTTAATGCATATGTTTACATTAAAAAATTATACGGAGCCCACTCTAAACTAGCAAAAATATAAGGGGAACTAATCCAGAATTAATTACTATTATATACTATATATTCATTTTGGGTATATCAAGTCTGCATTTTCCTTTCCACAAGTAATGGACCATGTATTATAAATAAAATTTTCAGAAACTTTATTTCTTATTTTGTTTCTTGATTCTTTTTTACGCTGTTTAATGTTTGACGTATCAAAAATGTTGTCTAAGATGGTGGTGGTGTCCCAATAACTTGATGGTTACTATGGTTCTTTTTAGAGAGTGATCTCCCCTTATTCAATTTTATGTTAATTTGCTAAGTATTAGGGGTGGGGCTTTGTGAGGGGACTTACTAATACTTATTATTATGTACGAAAAATTAAGCGGGAGGAGGGTTCTGTTTGCTATGGGGAATTAAATGTTAGTGATGCAATTAACCCGTGAATTACAAGGCACGCTCTTTTTGTATTGTCTCTGGTGCGCTAATATATTACAACAGAAATAAATTGATAATTTTTTTTTTTGCTAACTGGATGCTGAATTAACTGCCCAGTAAAAGATTTGTGCTAGATTTTTTGATGATCATTAAGAGTGTCTAAAAGGTGTAATTTCAGATGGATATATCTGGAGAATAATTTTTGAAAGAAGCGAAAATAAAGTTTATATGCCCAATTTTTGTGATTCAGAAACATGAAAAGTGAGTGATTTCAGATTTTTTCTGTCTACAGTAAGTAGCTAAAATAGTAAAAAAATGTATTCTGAACCCCTCTTAATTTAAGTGTTTTTCACATGTTTGACTACTTTTCTCAGGATGCCATCATTGTTACTCAAGTGTCATAGTAATAAAGATGGCCACCAGAAAAGACTGTAATTTGACCTGATCTGTCAAACCATAAATTAACCTTTTTTTTTGTTTGTTAACTTGTTTTACGTTGGAAAATTTCATTTGAAAAACTGGTCTAACAATCAGGAAAACAGGGTAATAAGTTAATAAAAAGGGTGCATCCTGCTAGGGCTATGTATGAGGTTAATTCCCCTGTTTTGCATGGCCCCATTTTTAGCCCCCCCCCCTCCCCCATCACCTGCAACTTTTTTATGGGAATGTAATAGCAGCCTTAACACACACACACACACACACACAACTGCTCTTTTTTTTTCATGAAAAGAAATCAAAATCTAATGGTAAAAATAAAAAATAACGACTTTCAATACCATTTAGAAAGCTCAAAAGTTCCCCCAAAAAATGAGCCAAGATATTCTATTTTTTTTCTTCCTCATTCCCACAAATGTAGAGCAACAAATAGGATGCATGTGACCTACTCTAATACATTTTAGTGGACCTCCTTCCTTTACACACACCCCTCTAATCATTGTTTTATGACAGCTTCAAATGCGAATGGTTTCTTCTAATTTTATTCCATAGTACTTCTTGTAATATCAGTTTTCTTGTGATATCGCATAACAACTGTAGTGCAAAGTTTACCAACATTATTAATTTTTGACTTTGACTAATGTGATTGTAATGAGTGGAAAAAAAATCATTGAATATTATATTATATTTCAGAAAGTTTCTACCTTATTTTACAATATTCAATTTATTTTAAGTGTCTAAAGTTTAAAAATTGTATAAATGTCCTTTTTATATGATTATAACACATTCTCAAGTCTGATTTTCATGTTGTTTCTAAATAAATAGAAGAATATATATTTTTTAAAATTTAAATTTGTGAGTGTGTTTGAGGTTGTACATTGTATTTTTGTTAAAAATAGCCAGAGCCATACACATAAGTTTAGCTTACAATTCAACCTTGTGAAGTTAAGAAATCTAGGGCAAAGTTGACAAAGCTCTAATAACATTTTAAAAATAAAGGTTTATTTAATAATAGCCTAAACCTATTTTTAAAAAAGTGCTCAATCGCTACCCCTTTTCTTACTTACTTTAAAGGGATAATTTTTTTTGCTAAACATTTTCATTATCAAATCTAAAATTTTTATTCCCTTGACATTACATAAAAATTTAGTTCTTTTTATGTGCAGGTCTGGGGGTGGTCATCAGCAAAAAAGGTTAAAGTCAAATTTCTGCAATGATTTTTAAATGCTGTGTGAAAGAAGAAAGCAACCAATCTGATGACAATCCACTGCCAATAGATGGGACATTTACAGTGGGGGGGGGGGGGGGGGGGGGATACCAGCTGCTTCCAAATTATGCTAAGGGCATGTGTAAAATACCACCTCCTCAACTGGATTTTAAATAATCCATTAATCCTCAACTGGATTTTAAATAATCCATATGGGAGAAAATTTTTTTTAATGAATTATTTAAAAATTGATTGTGATTAATTGCAAAAATTTAAATCAAAATTTTGAGGTGACCCCCCCCCCCCCCACCACCCCAAATCTCCCTGTTTTCTACCAGGGCAAAGTGCCAGGAAAAAAATCACTGCAAGCTAAAAATACATGTGAACCCAAACTGACCATGGGGTGGAGATGGCTTCCACCACTCTGGTGGTACACTCACCCCTGGCAATTAGCAATAGTGAGAAAAAGAAGGCAGAGAAATCTTTCATTAGTCACTGTAAGGCTTAGCGTAAGGGAATATGTACATAGACTGTTGAACTGTTATTTTCCAACTTTTCAAATGCCTAATAAATTTTAAAGCAGGTACGAGACATCAAACTGAAAAATTTTTCACATATAATTATTAAATAAGCCCTTGTTTTCAAATTCCTTTAAAAGACTGTCCTGCCCTACCATGACTTGTAATTGGCTTTTAGTAATGTAAAATATTAACACTAGTTTTATAGGTTAGTCTTGAGTTAGAGAACCAGTGCATGCGATCTCCTTGATCTTGAGATACAATTTTTGGACACAGCATTGATCTTAATAACCACTTGACATCAACTAGCTGAAATAGGCATATCAATCAAAAATTTAATATGTGCAGTCAGTGCTTCTTTTTCTGTGTATAAGATTTATTTGAACATTAAATTTTCATGCTTATCTTTTTAAACTGTAACTAAGTTGTATGTATGGCTGATATCATATGGGATGTGTTAGGGAATGAAGTTAACATTTTTGAGTTGGCATTAAGCCAAGGGATGTATATATTAGATGATTGGTATTATTGGTATTATATATTCTGATATAGGTAATAGCCAATTAAGTTAAATATTTTTTTTTTAAAATTAGAATAACCGCTTGAGTATACTTAAACTTTAATATTAGATAAGTCTTGTTGTTTCATTAAATAATTTTTTAAAATTCTTAATTTAGTATATTTATTTCACCCACCATTTGCATCACTTTGGCCCCCTCATACCACTGACAACACTGTCATAGAGGAATAGGAATTTTTTTTTTTTTTTTACTGTTCCTTGGTTCAGAGACCTCAGTATTTTTATGTCTCGGAAAAATATTTTTTTTTAGTATGTTTAAAATACAAAATGCATGCATGTCTGGCAGTTACTAGAAGGATAAGCTCCGTTGATATTTATTTAAGCTGCCTCTCCCCCTTTTACAAACACACCGCATTTCCTCTCAGATTTGAAGATTGGAATGTTATAGTTAGATTGAAACATTATGATTACCTTCCAGTGACAAAGTAGGTCCTATAGTTGTAACATATTTTCAAAAAATATATCCTCTAATACTTTAGAAGAGGTGTCACCAAACTAACGCCAGCGAGCTGGATCTGGACCTTGACATCAAGTTCCTGAATTTGTTTGATAAATCGTACAAATACGAGACCTTGTGATACAATTTAGATTTAGATTTAAACATTATTATATTTTGAATAATTGGTGATCAATTTACAAATAGGGTATGTGATGGCAGAACAAGGAAAATCAGTTACTGATGGAATCTATTTAAATTGTGTATGATTAAAGCAGGAAACAACGTTTGTCTTAAGAAAGCCGATTTGTGTGTAAGTATCAGCCTTTTGGCTCATTCAATGCGGAGAACAGAAGAAATTGGTTAGAAAATTGTGTTACAGTTACGTGAGAGAGCTAAGAATTTGTTGTTTCTCTAATGCTTGATACATGTACGGAGGTCACAAGAACATCACAAAGTCTCGTGTAATTCGGGACGCCAGGACTTTCAGATATAAGATTACAACTGGAAAATACATTTTTATGGATGTGAAAATATATTTCAAGTGGAACCAGCTTCGGTGTGTTAAGGTTGGTGGAGGAAAAACATGGCTGAAAAGAGGAAGGTTGTTGTGAGACGGATCAGGAATCAGGCCTCAATTGTAAGATTTGTTCATTCCTGGCTCTGTAAATACACTGCATCATACATCAACAACAACATCTGTCATTAAGACTTGGATATTTCTTAAGTGCTGAAACCGTGTTTGTTTCTTCTGTGAACTTCATTGATGGATGTGCACCGTCTTACCGCCAGTTCCAGGCTTTACTTAAAGAAGTTCTCTCTAAATTCTACCACTCGCATTATCATCACACAACGTTGAGTCACGTCATATTTTGTTTTTACAAGTTCAAAAAAGAAATAACCTGTACATTTTTTCCTCACTGAGAGAGATAGAACTGGCCCACCCACATCTGTCTGATCCTACCTGACTGTCAAATTTGTCATATTTGGTCAATATCATATCTCATATGAATTAAAAGATCTTGAACGTCCATGGCTTCATGGGAAGCATACACTCGTGTGTGGTCTCTACAGAATCGTCTTCTTCTTCTGCTGCGTTCTCAAAATCTTTTTGAAGGAGGATTTAGACCACAAACCCTATATCTGTAATGAACTGCGCTGTGGCTGTCAAATGGTTCAGTCCACCATACAGTTTAACGTGGAGGGATAGACAGAATCATCTAAGGACTAACGAGACAGCTGCCAGTGTTTGAACAACAATTAATGAAGAAGAAAACGGCGCTCTCGTTTCAAAGAGTTCTGTGCTAAAATCCACGAAGATTTAAACCTCGGCTCCTCCCCACCTCCAACCCCATAAAAATAACGGTAATTCAATAAACGTTATTCATGACTTGAAGTTTGACGATGCATTAAAAAAAAAAAAAAGATGTTCAGATCTTGAAAGAATTCGAGAAATTCGTTTGTTCCCGTTCCAGAATCCGTCTAACTCTAACTGAAACCTCATTGATGAAACCTCAACCTGCAGTTGTTGTAACTCATTGATTTGCAAGTAAATTACTCGTTGAAATAGAAGGACGAAGAAGGCGAGGGTGTTGAATTCACCGCTGTTTACGGGTCGTTAAAGTTTCCGAAACCGAAGATTTGTTCCGCTGGCATGGCATCAAGTCTTTGGAACAGTGTGTGTGTTTTTATATCATACATCTTCAACAAGTTTATTACTGGCGAGCTTTTCAAAGCAATTCTCTTGATTGGGTGCATACAGTGCAAACCTATCATTGTTAATATCTCGGCATCCAAAAGTCAGTTTCACTTAACCCCACTAACGTTTTATCTGTGTGGTTGTTATAATTCTGCCATGTGAACAGAGTATCTGATACAAATATTTTCCCGCTAACGTTACGTTCTTTGATATTGATAAGCTGTTAACTAAATCATTGTGTTGTTTGTCTTTGATATTTTTTGCACGCCGCTAACCCTAACAAGGAATGTTAATCTTAGTCCGCTGTGGAGAAAAGTTTGGTGACCCCTGCTCTCGAGACCGCTCATTTGTTTGTATCTGTTTCAGTTTTCAAACTCAAAACGTACAATTATTTGATGCAATATTTACTTGTCTGATTATTCTTTCTAGTCAGTGAGGCATCGTTTGTCCAATTCAAGCTCCGTTGTCATAGATATCAGTTGTTAGGGGGAAAAAAACGAAGTTCCTTAACCGCTCATTAGTCATCAGTCCCTGAGGACAAATCAAAAGGATCAATTGATTATTAAAGATTTGTTTTTAAATACCATGTATGGCTTGAATCTCAAAAGATTGGCGAGAAATTATTGGCCTCCATCCTTACAAACTAATTCACTTTAACTCTCGCATCCATTGCTCCACTCTCACACCCTTGCTCCACTCTCACATCCACTGCACCACTCTCACATCCCTTGTTCCACTCTCACATCCATTACTCATGTGTCACATCCATTGCTCCCCTCTCATATCCATTGCTTCCCTCTCAGATCCATTGCTCCACTCTCACATCCATTGCTCCACTCTCACGCATCTTGCTCCACTCATTATTGCTCCACTCTCAAATTTATTGCTCCACTCTCACATTTATTTGCTCCACTCTCAATTTATTGCTCCTCCCTTCTAAACGTGATCTCCCCTTTTTACTATTTGACCTCTCTTCCACTCCCCACTCCCACTCCTTGCTATCTCTCACCATACCCACACACATTTGTTAGCTGAAATATCGATCCTACAAAGTATGATCTAATTCAAGGTCACGGTAGTTCAAGTTCGAGGCTGTTTTCTTCGTTACTTTAATCCTTGCCCAAATGATGTTTCATTTTCTTCATCTCTATCTTACACCCCTCCAAATCATCTGACACGCATTTATTGTTATACATAATTATTATAAACCCTCAATTTGACACTTTGTCCACTACAACTACGGTAGGGTTTACTATTGTGTCAGCTGTATCAACCAGTCATGTCAGACGGCGTCGTTTCTGTAATTGGACTTGCCCATTCGGCCCAGTGTAAAAAGATGGTGTGTTTAACTCGGGTGTAGTCGGGTAATTGGTAACTCGTTTCTCCTAAAACCAAAATCATTAATTGCTTAAAAAATTAGCAAAATAAATTCACAAATAAAATCATCTGGCTACATTCAGTGCTGATCTCGATTTCTGCACCATTTCAAAAATGTAAATTACATTTTGATTCTTAGAGTAGGGGTCGGCAACCACACTTGGCACGCAAAGTATTTCAAATGGCAAGCAGACTCTTCATGTTTCCTGCATAAAGTTGATGATAAATCGATTAGCGGTTTAAAATATGTGATGTTGACACTCAGAACAATTTAATAAAACCTTAAGTTGGCAACCAGTTGGCAAAACATCGCCGACCACTGATTTAGAGCACCCCTTATGGACGCTTTAAAAACAAAAATTAACCTCAGCCGCAGTTTTAAGTTGAGTACTATTTAGGGAGTGGGGGAAGTGTGAATCGTTTCATTAATTTATTACATTTGGGTAAAATAATTGATGAAGTACAGCTATGATGTTATTATGCAGGAAAGATTTTTAAGAAAAGCTACTGTAAGAAGTTTAAAATAAAAGAAGTCGTGTTTTTACGCAATGGGGCCATCCATAAATGACGTCACGCACCCCAGGGGAGAGGGGGGTCCCCACATTTGTGACGTGGGGGAGGGGGGATTTTAAGAATTGTGACGTCACGTCAAAACACGCTACTTTAAATCAAAGTTCCACTTAAATATTCGATTTCTTATTATTTATTTACAGACTTTTTACATGGATTCACGCGTGTTCCGATAGTAGAGTGCAGGCTTACACTAAATACAAACTAAAATAACAAAGTCATTTGAAACGTGCTCATTTTCAAATAGAAAATACCGCATTGGGGTGGGGGAGGTCCACAGCTCTGTGACGTCATGTTGGATGGGGTGTCTACGTTTTTGTGACGTGATGAGAGGAGGGGGGGGGTAAAAATTGGCCAAAATCGTGTGACGTCATTTATGGACTGCCCCAATGGCCGCTGTATAAGAAAAGAGATGCAACGTAATTCACCTTAAGCTGAACAAACACTTTGACGTCAGCAACATTGACTGGGGCTGTTTGATTGGTTCAGTCTTAGAAAAATGGTGTATTTGACTGGGACAGTCTTAGTTGAATGGGATGTTTGATCGGGACAATCTTAGTTGAATGGGATGTTTGATTGGGACAGCCTTGGATGAATGGGCTTTTGAACTGGGACAATCTTAGATGAATGGTTTTTAGAACTGGGACAGTCTTAGATGAATGGGCTTTTAAACTGGGACAGTCTCAGTTGAATGGGCTTTTGAACTGGGACAGTCTTAGATGAATGGGCTTTTAAACTGGGGCAGTCTCAGTTGAATGGGCTTTTGAACTGGGTCAGTCTTAGATGAATGGGCTTTTAAACTGGGGCAGTCTCAGTTGAATAAGCTGTTCTTTTGGTTAGGCTGTAAATTGTTGTGTGTTTGAGGAGGGGAATATTAGTTGACTGTGGGATTTGTTTGTTGGCCAATGCCTGTAGAGTGTAGAGTGTGCTGTTTGAGGAAAGGCTTCAGTTGTTTTGTTTTGATTTCTTTTCAGGTGTGAGGAAAGGAATAGCTACAAGTGGGCAAACAATATTAAAAATGTTTCAGATAAACTTTATTCATCTGATTACTGAAAATTGACTGAAATACAGGATGTTATTTGTTGCCCACCAGTTTTCAGCCATTCTTGAGTTGTTTTTTTTAATGCCACCCCCTTTATTTATTATCTATTTTTAGTTAATATAATGCAATGTCATAAGCCTTATTAGGGTTCCTGTATCTTGATGCCCTTGGACACAAAGCTTATGTACACTTTGCTACATATCTGTTTGACAACTCGTCCTTATTTCTGTTTCCAGATAATCGGTCTCCTGCTGCTGGCCATTGGCTTGTGGGCGTGGGCAGAGAAGGATGTCTTTCGTAATGTGACCAGACTGACCAACATAGCCTTGGACCCGGCACTTCTTTTCATCGTAGTTGGAATGTCCATGTTCTGTATGAGTTTCACTGGATGTGTGGGAGCCCTCAGGGAGAACACCTGTCTATTGTTGTTTGTAAGTACTAGTTAATACCTGTCTACTGTCAGTTTGTAAGTTCTAGTCACCACCTGTCTACTGTCAGTTTGTAAGTTCTAGTCACCACCTGTCTACTGTCTCAGTTTGTAAGTTCTAGTCACCACCTGTCTACTGTCAGTTTGTAAGTTCTAGTCACCACCTGTCTACTGTCAGTTTGTAAGTTCTAATCACCACCTGTCTACTGTCAGTTTGTAAGTTCTAGTCACCACTTGTCTACTGTCAGTTTGTAAGTTCTAGTCACCACCTGTCTACTGTCAGTTTGTAAGTTCTAGTCACCACCTGTCTACTGTCAGTTTGTAAGTTCTAGTCACCACTTGTCTACTGTCAGTTTGTAAGTTCTAGTCAATACCTGTCTGCTGTCGTTTGTAAGTTCTAGTCACCACCTGTCTACTGTCAGTTTGTAAGTTCTAGTCACCATCTGTCTACTGTCAGTTTGTAAGTTCTAGTCACCACATGTCTACTGTCAGTTTGTAAGTTCTAGTCACCACCTGTCTACTGTCAGTTTGTAAGTTCTAGTCACCATTTTCTACTGTAGTTTGTAAGTTCTAGTCACCACCTGTCTACTGTAGTTTGCAAATTCTAGTCACCACCTGTTTACTGTCATTTAAAAGTTCTAGTCACCACCTGTCTACTGTCAGTTTGTAAGTTCTAGTCACCATCTTCTACTGTAGTTTGTAAGTTCTAGTCACCACCTGTCTACTGTCATTTAAAAGTTCTAGTCACCACCTGTCTACTGTCAGTTTGTAAGTTCTAGTCACCACCTGTCTACTGTCAGTTTGTAAGTTCTAGTCACCACCTGCCTACTATCAGTTTGTAAGTTCTAGTCACCACCTGTCTACTGTCAGTTTGTAAGTTCTAGTCACCGCCTGTCTACTGTCAGTTTGTAAGTTCTAGTCACCACCTGTCTACTGTCAGTTTGTAAGTTCTAGTCACCACCTGTCTACTGTCATTTAAAAGTGCTAGTCAATACCTGTCTATCATTGTAAGTACTAATTAACACCTGTCTATTGTTATTTTAAATGGCTAAGTAACAACTATCTATTGTTTCTTACTGCTATTTATTACCTACCTATTGCTGTTTTTAGATGCTATTTAACACCTGTATTTTAAATTAAGTACACCTATGTATTTATTGTAATTACTTCTGCTAAGCTGTTTTAAAATGCAATTCCAACCTGATTGATCCAGTTTACCTTTCATTACATTTGCAGTAAATCTAAAGTTTTTATTTCACTTAGGTGAATATCAAAATTCAAGCTTAGCTAACACCATTAGCCATTATCTTTGTTGAACTAATAATCTTATTTTAATGCTACTCGTCCCAATTAGACAGTAAAAATATACAAAAGTACTGGTATGTGAAGTAAAATGTTTTTAACTTTTGAGCAATTCTTAAGTTCTCAATTCTTTAATCACTGTTAATTTATAAATTTAAAATGTTGGATGTTCTCGTTTATTACTTGTTTGTCCCAAAAATTTTTTTGAAATGTTATAAACATAATTTTTTTTAATCAAAAGTATTATTTAAAATAATTTACCTGTGCTTGTATTTGAAGGAAAGAAAAGAATGTATTAATGTCTTATATATGCAAAAATAAAATAAAACTTTGTAGAAATAATTTCTTTATGGTAATGAAATAACTTCAAAGTTAATATTCAAGTACTATAACTACAATTATCACTTTCCAAACTTTTAGTCCATATTATGTACCCAAAAAATAATTCAATGTTCAATACTGTCAGAATTTGCATCAAATTCTCCATCAGCCTTTAAGATAGAGAAAAAGAAGTAAATGATGAATCTTGATCGACATTGCAATAACAAAAAGTTTGTCATTTCAGTTTATGATCTCACTGGGAGCCATTTTTATCCTTGAACTCCTCATTGGCATTCTGGGCTTTGTCTACAAGGATTGGGTTAGTCAAATTCAACTGGTTTTTTGTGTGGTTTTTTTTTTTTTTTTTGAATAGATTAAATGCTGATGCACCAATAATGGACAAGGCACATGTAATGGATAATTATTAATATACCTATTACAACCAGCTGTTTGCCAGACCCTTCCAAAAAATTATTCATGTTCAATGAAAACAGCTGCCCTCAACATAAAAAAACAAGTACCTTTGAGGCTTAATACAGGGGGGGGGGGTAGTCACCTCACACTTTTATCTCATCATCAAACTATATCAATATTTTAATTTCTCATCCTTATTGCAAACCCTAACTTTTTTCTAGGTGCGCAACTTCACACTTTTATTACGCCCATGAACTATATTACTACTGTATTCTAGTTTCCCAGCCCTTACATATACAACCATTTGTTACATCAACAATATTTTTTTATTTCCAAAACAACATATTACACTTAATATAATGTATTTGAACTAAATTACATTTCCATTAAACAAGAGAATACTATGCTCCAAATATATTTGTGTTATTTTTAGTATCACATTTTTCAATAGGTATCAGGAATTCTATTTTGGTTTATTATAAAGCATCAATACTATAATAAACATGAATCTTGCTTTGGTTATGTAAAGAACATTCCAGAGTCTCTTCAGTGAATAAACCAAGGATGAGGGAGAATATTATAATATTTGCTTTACTACAAAAAATTCAATTAAAAATTTTATTAAAATTTTTCCAAAGCTTAAATTTTATTTTTATGTTTGACTTAAATTTTTGTTATTTAAAATAATTTCATTATTAGGTGAGAGAGTCCATACAGTCGCAAGTGAAAAACATGATTGTTAATTATAGGGATGACCTTGACCTTAAAAATTTGGTGGACTGGGTACAGCAGGATTGGGTAAGTAATGCACTCTCTTGACATCCACCTCCTTTGAGCAATATTCTTGCTGTCCCTTCCACACCAATAGCTTATCATCAAAAGTTCCACAACAACTTTTCTTGTGTATTAAATCTTTGCTTTTACATCTGTTGTATTGTTCTCTGTACCTGGAATATCATCCCTCCTACCTGGAACATGATCTCTTGTACCTTAAACATCAAACCCATTACATGCTCCCTCATACCTGGAACATCATCTCTCCTACCTGGAACATGATCTCTGGTACCTGGAACATCATCTCTTGTACCTGGAACATCATCTCTCCTACCTGGAACATGATCTCTTGTACCTTACACATGAAACCTATTACATGCTCCCTCATACCTGGAACATCATCTCTCCTACCTGGAACATGATCTCTTGTACCTTACACATGAAACCTATTACATGCTCCCTCATACATGGAACATCATCTCTCCTACCTGGAACATGATCTCTTGTACCTGGAACATCATCTCTTGTACCTGGAACATCATCGCTCCTACCTGGAACATGATCTCTTGTACCTTACACATCAAACCTATTACATGCTCCCTCATACCTGATGCATAATCTCTCCTACCTGGAACATGATCTCTCCTGCCTGGAACATCATCGCTCCTACCTGGAACATGATCTCTTGTACCTAAAACATCGAACTTATTACATGCTCCCTCATACCTGGAACATTATCTCTCCTACCTGGAACATGATCTCTCCTGCCTGGAACATCATCGCTCCTACCTGGAACATGATCTCTTGTACCTTAAACAACAAACTTATTACATGCTCCCTCATACCTGGAACATCATCTCTCCTACCTGGAACATCATCTTTTCTACCTGGAACATCATCTCTCCTACCTGGAACATCATCTCTCCTACCTGGAACATCATCTCTTGTACCTTAAACATCAAACTTATTACATGCTCCCTCATACCTGGAACATCATCTCTCCTACCTGGAACATCATCTCTCCTACCTGGAACATCATCTCTCCTACCTGGAACATCATCTCTCCTACCTGGAACATCATCTCTTGTACCTTACACAGCAAACCCATTACATGCTCCCTCATACCTGGAACATCATCGCTCCTACCTGGAACATGATCTCTTGTACCTTACACATCAAACCTATTACATGCTCCCTCATACCTGGAACATCACTACTTGTGCCATTGATGAGATATTACTCCCCAGCTCAACTGTTGCGGTGTGCAAGGCTACAAGGACTGGGAGTCAAACATCTACTTCAACTGCTCCTCTCCTGGAGTTGAGGCTTGTGGTGTGCCTTTCTCTTGCTGTAAACCGGGTGCTGTTATTCACAAAGAGGTAAGTTCATCCAAATGGTAGCTGCAAATATCTGACATTAAATTATTGTTTTACTATGAATGTAAATGTATGGTGGTCAAAAGTTTTCTTCCAGTAAATAATTAATTGAATTTTTTGTTTAAATCATAATTACACTGAGTTTATTTAATATTAGTATGCTAAAAAAATTGGAGTTGAATATAAGCCATTGAGACATATATATGAAGGTTAGATATACAGAGGGGACTAGCGAAGACTTTAAAAGTTAGGTATTTTGAGATTTTGTTACAACACTTTTTGAAAAAATTGAGATGCAAGATTTGAGTACACACAAACTAACTCAGAAAGAACTGCTTAAGAAGAAGACATGGTTGGACACATTTTTTTAGCCTTAATAGTAATGCAACTATGAGGTTTAGGGGGACATATTTTATTTATTTTAGTGTATTACTGGAAATTGTTTGTTTTTTAAAAATTATTTACGTGACAAATTTTTAAAAATAGATTCCCCTTAAGTGCCTTAAGTAAAGATATTTGAGAATGCAATATTGTAAAAAATATTTCCCCAAGTCAAATGGGTTTGCTAACCCTGATAAATCACCATCTGTAATATAAATCATGCTTTGTTTTTTCTTCAGGAGAACTTGATTAATCGACATTGTGGATTTGAAATGATGAAGACAGATCATGTAAGTTTAGTTATTTTATTTACATTTTGGATTGCGGCATTAATGTGAAAACAAAAAGCATTTAAAAAAATATATATCAATATTTTCATATTTATTCGAGTTGCTTATTGTTTCCATGAAGTTATAAACAACTAGAAATATTCACAATGATCAAAAGTGACTGTTTTTTAAGGTTTGTAAACATGTTTTGAAATCATTTACCTAAGCTTTTTATTAGGAGAGTGCTACTTAAATTTCATTATTTATTATGCATTACCCATTTGTGGTCATTAACGTGGGATCTTTAAAACAATATGCTTTTTTTTTTCAAGGATTTTGACAGAGCCACCAAAATTAACACAGTTGGTTGTATTCCATCTGGTGAGAAGTGGCTAGAGATCAACCTCATCCCTGTAGCTGGTGTGGCCGTGGGCGTGGCCCTTCTGCAAATTCTAGGAATCTGTTTTGCTCAAAACCTTCGCAGCGATATTCATTCTCAGCGCGCTAAATGGACACTATGACATGCGGCAGAGGTCTAGTCAAGTCAATCTTGTGTCCTGGCTTGGGATTGCTTAGCAGGTAAACCAAGGCTTGTGAAAAGTTAGAGTCGGAAGAAAAATCCATGCTTCAAATTATTTCAGACAATGGATAGTTATCATTAGTTATTGAAGGAATCAGGAAAACATGAAAGACAACTCTGTGTCATTTGAAATACTCATTTATCTTATCTGTTACAGACGCTCCTTCTATACAGAAGATTCCTGTATTTAAATTTTTTAATTCTTTCAACTTCAAGGTGATTTATTTATGAAAAAGATCATATATTTGTAGAAAGAGAAGAGAAGGTTAAATGGTGGCAATTTACGTTCATTTAATTTTTGATTATGCCAGTGGACTCTCATGGGTTCATCACTTCATCTGTTTCTGAAAGTATGGTAGAAAATTTGGTATTCAAAATACACAAACTAATTGCGTAAGAAGACAATAAATTTAAGCTTAATTTATGAACTAATAATACAGTAGACATTTCAGCTCATCCCTTCTTAGTACAATAACATAAAATACGTTCTTACGTAAGCCTTAAAACATATTATATGATAAAATATATATGTAAAATGAAAAGAAAGGACAAATTTTAATTTAAATTTATTGTATTCTTACACAATTAGTTTGTATATTTTTTATTTTATTGAAAAGCTTTATGCAGAGCCATTCTGTATGATAGAAAATTTGGTAGATGTTTTTTGAGTATCCATGGTGTGTTTTGGCACTTGAAGTTCATTTCCTTTCATAAGATTTTGGAACAGTGAAGAATAAAAATTATGAAATACTGGTACTTAAATAAATTAAGTAAAATTTCTTACTTCAAATTAATAATTCAATTTTAAAACACCCTTTTAAAACTTTGCTGTGACTTTAAGGATACCTTAAAAATAAATTTTTATATTTTCCTTGCTAAAATTAATTCAAAATTAAAATTTCTGAACTTATAAAATTAAATTATTTATTTCCTTATACACAGGCAAGTTTCTGATTAAAAATAAAAACCTTCTATATTGTAATTTACTGGATAAAGCCTTGGTACTCTCTCTGTTAAAGTTAAGGTCTTTCAATAGGTATAGATAGGATATGTGCTATATAAATTTTTAAAATTACATTTTAGCTCCATTTAGAGGGGAAGATAAACATGTCAAAATTTTTATTTTATCACATATTATTATTTGACTATTGATCACTCCAGCCTGTTGCGCTTGTGATGACCTCTAGTAACAACGCTGATGTGGCCAACCTACTTAAACTCTTCTTGTCTTACTAGCTACTGACCCATGACAGAGGGTGCTACTATTTTCAACTATATGTAAACGTTTCTTTTACCAGGAAGATATTTGTAATCAGAACTGTGATCACCTTTAAATTTTAATCCTACATATCCTTTAGGTTTATATTTCTATTAGCGGCTGAAATGACATATTTTAAATACATTTATATTAAACACAGATATATCAAATATACTTCAAATTTCTTGCCATTGCTATTGTAATGATTTTTTAAAAATTATTTAAATTGCATTACCTTAAAAGAGAAAATTCCTCTCTTCTTTATTGGGCAAAATACTGTATCAGATTGTATACAATTATTTAATTGATATGACTGAATAAATTGTAGGTTTCTTTTGGAATTTTTGGGCGAGTGCGCAGTAATGAAAGAAAATAATCTCCAGAGGAAAAAAATTAATTTACTTTCACAGTGATCTAAACGGACATGGTAAAGGAATTTAATATGGCTTGACTAAGTAAAAATAATCTGTGCTAGACTGCTATCATTTTCTAATGATCTTTTTGAGGTATGAGTCAATTCAGATTGAAGCAGACCAGGATATTGCTAGACCTCTAATACAAGAATTATATGTACATAAGTCCACTGGGATATATCCCCATGTTTTGATGCATGCAGATAAAACTCTGTAGTCTTATACAATTTTCTTTTGTCAAATTTTTGTGCTGTCTCTGTATATATTTGTAACTTTCAGGGTAAACAGAGATGGGCCCATAAGATGGAAATAAATGTATTACCCAACGTCATTATGTGACACTTGTTTTAATTGTGATGACAATTTATAAATCTTTTCTCTGTGTAAATACTTTTTTTTAAAAACTCTATTCCTTTGGCATATTTCTCCATATAAGTGTTGTCTTTCTGGAATAGCCGGGTTCATTCATATTCAACAAGAAAGTTGTAGAAAATATTTGATGCTTGTTGTTGTTAGTATTTATTTGTTCATTACCAGAAGTTTAATTCAGCTTTGGTGATACCTATATAATTGTTAATATTAAACTAAATGTTAAAATAATAATTATTATTATAGTTAGACATTTATTTAAACCTTCCTTTAATAAGTTGGCCACAAAGGATTAAAGCTATTTTTTAAAATATATATCCCATGTCTGATGCAAAATGGCTACTTACTTTATTTTCAACACATAATTTCACCTCATTGCCCCATATTTCAAACTTTCATTCTCCCAGATTTTCTTGTGAGCTAAATTAACCCACTTGCTGATTAGCTGAAACTTACCACAGAATGAAAATAGCAAATACAAAATTATGAAAAATTTATGCATTTGAAAAATAAGTTTTGATTTGTTTGGACTTGATTTACTAACCTTTGAAATACGCATCTAAGCTCCGTCTACCTCAGTAAACATAGAAAAAGTATTTCATCTACCTTCCCCCCATTGTCAGCCATGATATTTTTGAGATTCAACTAACCCACTTTATAAAATATTGTAAGCTTAATTCAACTAAGCTTTTTTCAATAAATATACCTGGCCATAAATCAAGTAAGTCAAATAATTGCATCATAATCATAAAAGTTGACATGTCCTAAAGATATACTTTTAAAAAGAATTTTTTATAAAATTAATTTTAAAAAGTAATTAAGGTTTTTTTTGGCCACCATGATTTCTGAAGTTAATTTATTCAAGTTGCTAAATTGTTCAGCAATTCTAATTTTCTAGAGTCCAAATCCTAAAAATGGTTTTAAATCATCTCTGATATTTTATTATTAGAGTTTATCCAAAAGCATTTTTAGTTTTTGATAGTTTTTCTGATTTTTTTTAGTTGAGCCAGCAGCAGCAGCTTAATTAAACACAAAGGAAAATGATTGAAAAATACAGGTGTGGCTTTGAAAAATCTAATTCTTGCTTTGATTATTTCTTGTACAGCTATAGGCATAGGCAAAAGCTATCGACATGTCTTTCTATTATATTTAATATAGTATTAGCATTTTAAAATTCAACCCTAAGAAGAGACTTTGATATTAATCTGTCTGGTAACAGAGGTCAAACGAGTTTTAAAAATATAATTGTATAAACACAGTAAAAAAAATATATTTGCAATGGCTCTATTGTCCTGTCCTGTCAGAACATTTAATTCAATTGTTGTAAGCAATATTTTTTTGTAGCTTACTACATATTTGTGGTCTCAGTTCCCTAGAAATCCATTTATAACATTTGAATTCTGATTGGTCAAATATTAGTTACTTATCATTGGGCTGTGCTGAATCAATCACTTAATGACTTAATGTGAACAGTTGTTGAATTTTCTTAAAATGGTGTCATATAAAACATGTTATGGAGAAAGCAAATAATGTATACGATTTTTTTTTTTGCTGTTTCCTAGCACTCCTTACTGGAAAATACACTTTTACCACCTTACATCCTGGCAATGATTTATAGAGACATTAATTTTCTTTTCCGTTTGTGAAGTATGTACCTTACAGAAATTATAGTAATAAATGATGTATGGTTTTCTTTTTTTTTTCCCTTAGATTCATAATTTTATCTAATTATTATTGTTACAACAATGACTTTACCTTGCGCTCATTCTTAAAGGAATCAAATCTTTATCTATACAT
The DNA here is from genome assembly GCA_002072015.1 of Radix auricularia. Taxonomy (NCBI): domain Eukaryota; kingdom Metazoa; phylum Mollusca; class Gastropoda; family Lymnaeidae; genus Radix; species Radix auricularia. The sequence continues at coordinate 517,820 of MUZC01000464.1, read as the reverse complement.
ATATTTCATATAAAACTTCTATGTCATGAGACAAGTTTTGTTAAATGTTTGTGTGTGTTTTAACAATTTTATGGAGATTTCTAACTAATCAAAAGCCTACCATGGTACACTTTAATTTATTCTACCACATAAAACTGCACTCTGAATACCATATTTATACTCTCAATAGAACATATTACACTCTAAATACTGCATTCTACGCTCTAAATACTGCATACTATATTAAAATACCATATTCTATACCCTAATTACCACACACAACCAAATTCAATATGTGCCAAAACAAAAGAAAACTTTTCCTAAGTTTTATCTTTAAAGGTACAAACGTAGCAAGTATTTTAGTGTTTTTGAATGATTTTGTCGCAATAAAAGATGATATTACTGTTAATTATTTGTGAATGTTAATTAAACATAGTGACAGGGAATTCTGGAACTTTGAAAAATGTTTTTAAAATTTGTTTTCAAATATTACAAGCAGTAATTTCTTATTACAACAACCACTTGCCACCATCACCTTGCTTTTGTCTCATGTCAGCAGCATCTTGTCATTTGTCTCATGTCAGCAGCATCTTGTCATTTGTCTCATGTCAGCAGCATCTTGTCATCTGTCTCATGTCAGCAGCATCTTGTCATCTATATCATGTCATCGACATGTTGTCATCTGTCTCTCTCTCATTGTCTGTCATTTATTTTTATGCATTTTTTGAGTAATGCATATTTTGCAATATTTTTTTTATAACGCTATTGATTTACAGCTCACTTTGTTGTGGTTTTTCTACATGTATTTATTGCATTTATTGAAAAGGTTTGAGATAGTTGTAACAATTTGTGCCACTCTGTGTTTCTATTCATTGTCACAGTTAGGATTTCTGTGTCCATTTTATTATTCATTCAATTGGATTTGAAAATCTTCAAAAAAAATTTTTAATGGTCAGTTACAAAACGTCTCTATTTATCTAAATACATTAATGTATTATGTACCATTTTATATTTCTGTTCTGCAATAAAGCAATTAAGAACATAAAAACGAACAAAAATCAGAATGAGGTAAATGAAAATTAACATATTTCTTTCTTCTTCTTCTTCTTTTTTTTAAACAGACTTGAATACCTTTCTGTTTATCACAGAACACTTATATTATCACAGTTGTTATCCTTTTAGACTAATTTGCCACTGCAATCACATACAAGTTGGAAAATGATATCTAGAACACTGGATCACTAGACAGTAAAATTGTGAAAACTGAAAGAAAAACAAATGGGATTTTTTAATTTTAACAATCTAATTCCAACTATTAAGTCAGAATCCTCCTGATGCATTCATTCAAGAATGCAAAAAGGAACATAAATGAGGCCAACTTGGAAATGAATGAATGAGAATGTCATGCTTGTGGAATATGTGGCTGGCAAACAGCAGGGAATAAGAAAGCTCATCAGCATGAACATTTGCAAGCCAAAAACCCCTTGCAACAAAAGATCATTAGGGAAGTCCAAAATGACCATGCTAACTTGGTTTCCATGCGAGAATTTCTGTCAAGCATGCATCATAAGTCTGTCACAGCTACAGGAGGATGCCATAAAAATAAACTGGAATATAAATCTCTGTACTGAGTTCAATGGTCTCATGAGAAAGGTGTGTTGCTGATCAGTGAAGACTTTATAGACTCCAGCTTAACAGCTGTGTAATTGCAGAACAATAACCTTGATTGTAGGTTCCAAGAAGTTGGTCTCAAAGATGAATTTGATGCTATGAATCTTCCATTTAAAGGGGTCGGCTTTGCAGCAAAACAGCTGTAACATCTTTTCTGACCATATAGTGCAGGTGTGTCCAAATTTTTTGCAAAGAGTGCCATTTTTCAAGAAGTAAAAATATGTGGCGGCAGGATAAATAAAATGAAATGCGCCATCACTGAGTTACAGTTACAGGGTTATTTAATGAAATAATTGTTTTTGCTTGTAATTTGTAAGAGCAATGTTTTATGGAGGAAAAAAAATGACAATACTATTCTGATTTTTTGAGACTTTATATATATCTTATTCCCTCTTTATAAATTACTAAAATGGTATCAATGAGGGCCAAGGTATAAAATAAAGATGGTTATTTTATAATAACCTTTGTTAAACGACATAAAATATGTTGAAATATAAGTTAGACATTAAATGTTGTTTCAAAAATTTTGATGTAAAAACAATCTTAAAATTTTAAGTACACTAATGCCACATTCGTTTTCTTGTTGGCAAAAATCACAATTTTTGTCTTTTTGATTTTTTTACACAAAACCCTTGTTTATATTTGGAATTTTATGTATTACACACAAGCTGCACTTTACTATTTAAAAAAAAAATTGGAAATTTTGATGTTTTTGTCCAGGTTACAAAAAAGACTGAAACATTACGCAATATAAGCTTTGTGAAAGTCACATTCTGTTAGAAGAAACAGTTATATTTTATAGTACCTTTAGTTACTTTCATTCTGTGCTAATGCAACCACCAAAAAGAAAGCCATAAACCTTGTGCAATCTTTACTGATTTTATGTTTATTTTTCAAATGGGGAAAAAAAAAACCTTTTAAAAATTTTAAGAAAATGAATGTTGAATTATTTCACTTTAATTTTTTAATATTTTTATATCCTGTGCAGCTAAAATAAAATATTAGTTAAACATTACTTTATGTTCACTGTTCACAGACTTGCATAAAACCTCATTTATGGTGTAATTGTAAGCTAACTGACATAAGCATTTGGCAGTAAGTTTGAAAACTTGTATATTATTTGTTATAGGAATCCCAATACTAGCTCAATATTTTAAAAGTAATATGCTCTCAATGACATTATATATAGGTGTATATGTATATATAATGGAGATATATAATAAAGTTTTTGTTTTCTGAAAAACAACATTTTCAAGCATGAATCCCATCCCAAGTTAGCAACTTTAAGCTTGGAATGTTAGCGAATGTTATTGTTTATTTCCAGAGAAATTATGTCTTTATAACAAACAATGATGTTATAAAATTTGTGATATTAATCCTACAGTTTATTTAAAGAGACATACAATTAACAACATGATATAAAGTTAAGAAGCAAAGAAGTGTTAATATAAAAATTATCATCACACAGTTTGTCATGGTTGCGGCCCCTTTTATGCAGATTAAATCTATTAAAATTATTGTAACTGTGAACACTCTTTTGTTCTTTCTTTTTTTATTATATAATTTCTTAAGAAAATATGTGTATATCTAACACGTGTTACAAAGGTTTGGTGTCTCCTGATGGCTAATGAATGGCCTGATTTGATGTCAACTTATCCTATAGAGACTATAGACATAAGGGCCGTCCCATAAATAACGTCACGCGCCTGGGGGGGGGGGGGACGCATTTGTGTCGATTCTCGATAGGGAGTGTTTAAGAAATTTGACGCCACATCAAAAACCGCGACTTTAACTAAAAGTCCCACTTAAATATTTGACTGCTTGCAATTTACTTCATGACGTTTTCAATAGCTTCACACATGTTACGATATAAGAGTCCAGACTAACACTAAATACATATTTAAACGTCAAAAAAGTAATTTGCAACATACTAATTTTCAATGAGAAAATACGGCTTTTATGGCGGGGGCGGGTTCCAAAGCTATGTGACAGCATAGTGGAGGGGGTCTGTTTTGTGACAAGGAGGAGGGGGTAAAAAAATCGGCCAAAATCGTGTGACGTCTTATACAGACGGCCCCATGGGCCATTCGAAATTCCCTCAGTGACAGATACAGCGGCGTAACGGCGGGGGGGGGAGGGGGCGAATGCCCCGGGCGACGCTTTACTGAAGGCGGAAAACTCGTCGTGGTTTATAAGGGGAAAATAAGATGGATTTTTTTAAAAATAATGTAAATAAAGAAAAGTGAAGGAAGAAATTGAACAAAGAAACGAATGAACTATCATAAATATGTGAGACTTTTTACTGCCAAAATTTCAAACTCAATATTGGATATAAATTATTCTGATACTAATGCTACTGAACTGAAAAATCAAGAGATTTAAGTAGTATGAGAATGTGACACTGATCTGTTGGTAACTTAATTGATTCTTCAAATTTGACAGCCACTGCTGTTTTAGGAGCGAAAATTACTGTACCCGTGTATCCTATCGATTTTAAACAGGAACCAATCTAATGCCCCTGGCGGCCCTTTATTGAAGACAGTAAATTCTTATTATCAATTAGATTTCAAAGATACCACCAAAAAAAAAAAGTGAAATAAAATAAATGCCAAGGAAAAATTATTACAAGCAATGAAGGAACTATATAAATACGTGAAAGTTCCTTAGGCCAAAACTTAAACTTCAAAATGAATCTCGTCGGTAAATACTAATGCCACTTAGCTGAAAAACCAAGGGGCTGAAATAGCATAAGAACATGTATCTGGTGTGCTGGAATTTATAACTGATTCAAGTTTGTCAGCCGCTCATCTTGCAGAAACAAACATTCCTGTATCCGTTAAATTCTAACTACAATACAACCAATAAAACTTAAACACAAAAATACATGGGCATACTTGATATAATAAATTGACTGTTAGTACTGATGAATTTTAGCGGTTACTATTAGTCAGGGGCGTCAAAACCTTTTGCATTACGGGCCATATTCCATGAAGTAAAGATATGCGGAAGTCGCATAGGGATAATAAATAAAAATAGCATACGTTGAAAAGTTTTGATTGCAAAAATTTAATACCAAGGTGAAACTGAGATCTTGCCTGCAGTAAATAGGCGAGGTCATGCTCACTGCCATTGGTTTTGATTCGTATGATATCACGCAGATGAGAGTCACTTAGTCTCGTCCTCACACGGTGAGAGTCACTTAGTCTCGTCTTTACACGGTGAGAGTCACTTAGTCTCATCCTCACACGGTGAGAGTCACTTAGTCTCGTCCTCACACGGTGAGAGTCACTTAGTCTCGTCTTTACACGTTGAGAGTCACTTAGTCTCATCCTCACACGGTGAGAGTCACTTAGTCTCGTCCTCACACGGTGAGAGTCACGTAGTCTCGTCTTTACACGGTGAGAGTCACTTAGTCTCATCCTCACACGGTGAGAGTCACTTAGTCTCGTCTTTACACGGTGAGAGTCACTTAGTCTCGTCCTCACACGGTGAGAGTCACGAAACTAAATGTTTCGTCTTCATGCGGTTTTTGTTAAAATTCATAACTGAGAGTATCTGCTCACACAAGTATGGCGAGCCAAACAAGCTGAGCTATTTTCAAAGCCAATTTTCGGATCTCTTAAAATGGGAGCTGACGGTAAAAGTCAATGAGAGAAATCTATTGTTTTTGTCTACTTCGGCATACAGCATCACTTTGAAGCTCAATGAGTTCCATCTGCAGATGATCCGGAGCATCATCAGGTTCCACAGAGAAATGTGAAGAAAAAACCTTGATTTCCTTTTCAATAATTTCAAGGTCACGACAGCGCCTTTAAAATTCATTACCTAGTGAGGGTGTATCGCATTTCGGCTCCAGCTCCGGCATGATTTCACTTCATAAGTCCAGCAGGCTCGTAGAACCTTTATATATNATATATATATTCATAATTACTCCGCTAAATCCGGCCATTTTAACAAATCTGACTCCGGCTACGGCTGGATTTCAAAATTTTGAATCTGGTACATGATTCCTACTTTTAAGTGGAAATTTTATTTTTTAATACAGTTTAACAGTGAAGTGTATTTTAATTATTAAATTAAATATTTGATATAAAAAATCGAAAGTGTGACGTACTTTAGGAGGGGGGGTCCAGAGATTTGTGACACTGTGGCGGGGGGGGGGGCAAAAACAGTGGGACGTACTTTATGGACTGCCCCTTATATAACTGTAGACGAGATAGGTATACAAACACTCCTAAAAACTTTAAAATAAACAAATATACTGGCCCAGATGAATTTTCCTGCAAAGTTATTTAAATAATTAGGCAATGATCAATCCCCAATCCTTGTAGTTCTTTTTCAGGCCTCTCTACATCAGGGTAATGTTCGCCATGATTGGAAATTATCTAATATTTAAAACGTAACTTCTCTCTTTAAGAAAATGTGATAAATCAGACCCTGGTAATAACAGACCTGTATCCCTTAGCAGTATCACCTGTAAATTACTGGAACACTTAATATGTTGTTGAATCGTTAATCACTTTGACAAATATGTCTTATGTCCACATCAACACGGCTTTAGAAAAAAACAAAAACAGATCATGTGAAACACAATTAATTGGCCGATTTTTTCACCCCATCCCCCCACCTCATCACACTTAGTCACAAAAAGTAAGACCCCCGCCAATATGACGTCACCTAGAAGCCTAGAAGCGTGAAGTGGTTTGTGGTCGGCCCCTTTGACAATAATAATCAAACATATACAGTGTTAATAGACATCTCAAAAGCATTTGACAAAGTTCACCACTTTAAATTACTAAAAAAAAACTTAGGTAACTACTTTGGAATCTCAGGCCCCATATATCATTGGATCCAAGACTTCCTTTGGGTAGAGGGCAAACTATAATAATTAATTAACCTTAATCTGCCCCAATAACAGTTAACTTAGGAGTTTCCCAAGGAAATGTGTTAGGCCCCCTACTCTTTTTAATTTATCCAAATGATTTACCCCAAAACACCACAACAGGAACAAAGGTTAGGGGCCGTCAACAAATGACGTCACGCACCTAATGTGCAGGAGGGGGTCACCCTTTTGAGACGATGTGTGACGATGGGGGGGGGGCGGGGGTACGAATTGTGACGTCACGTTCACCCAGCTTCGAATGGGTACCTAACACTAGGTATGGAAACAAAGGCGGCTGGGCTGTGCATGGAACCCACTTAGCCGTGGCCGGTGAACGCTGCGTCACTTGCCATCTTACCGATATGGTCTGCATAGACGCTGGGCCGTCTTAACGCACAGCCCCGTTGGGCATTTGCCCGGGTGCCCACGAGCATATATGCCCCATGGGAATATGTTTATTTATATATATTATGTACATTTATTTTTTATTCATGTGGGGGCACTCTTTCTTTGCCCAGGGGCCCAACACTATTTCTTTGCCCGGGGGCCCAACACTATTTCTTTACCAGGGGCCCAAAATGGTGTAAAGGCGGCTCTGCATAGAAGGAGCGTCTGTAAAGATACAGATAAGACAATATCTCAGTATAAAAAAATTATCACTCGCTTCAAATAAGTTTTTCTTTCTTTTAAAATAACACAATTCATGCATTTTATGTATTGATTTTCTTATAATCATTATTTATTAATTTTTTAAATTTCATTTCATTTTAAATTATTTTTGTTATAAACAACTTTGCATCTGCCTTGGGCGACATAATCAGAAACGTACACTTCTCCACTGAAAAGTGACATAAATATTGTTATTACGAAGTCCACAACCAGTTTGTTACAAGTTACACGTCTTATTTCTAAGACATGCCAATCAATTACCACTAGCCCTTAAAATCGATGTTAAATTCAAGCACTCATGTTTTGAAACACCCCACTTTGAACCGGGCAGCATCTGGTGCAATAATCTGATATAATTTTTAACAATAATATACATTTGGGTAATAAGGGTAGATATGGGACTTCTTTCTGCTTAGTCTTGGTGTTATGTCATGTTTTTAAGTGATGAATTTGATTTTAAATAAATTTAAAGGCGCGTTAAAGATTGTTTAACCCAGGGCCAGGGGTCGGGAAACCCAGGCTCGCGAGCCAGATGTGGCTCTATTGATGGCTGCATCTGACTCTCAGACAAATGTTAGTTTATTTTTAAAAAAAAGTTTTTCACACATTTATCTACATATTAAATGCATTAAAAAACAGCATAACAATGCTATTAAAAATCATTCAGAGACATACTTATTGTACTTTAATACTAGAATATGCATCTTCTGTATGGGACCCATCCACCAAAGAAAATATTGATAAGTTAGAACAAATCCAAAAAAGAGCTGCCAGATTTATTACTGGAGAATATTCAAAACTGACAAGAGTAACACCATTAGTTAAATCATTAAACCTTGAAACACTGGAGGATAGAAGAACCAAGAGTAAATTAGTAATTATACATAAGGCAATTAATTCTAATTTAGAAATACAACACAAAGATAACTTAATACAGCCCTCAAATAGACATAAAGATAAAAACACCTTTCTTATTCCATATGCAAGAACAAACACATACAAGTTTTCTTTCTTTCCATCCGGTATTCGGGCGTGGAATGGGTTGCCTGAAGAAACCAGGAAAGCCAACACTTTATCATCATTTAAAACTCTAGTAAGAATACAGGACTAAACACAAACCATAGAAATACGTAGGACGCAATAATCTTCTGTACAGAAGGAGCGTCTGTAACATATAAGATATATAAGATAAGTGTTGCAATTATACAAAATGCACACTTTTACTTTAACTTTTAGTATCATAATCTATGGGTCTATGGCTCTATGCACAGAATATTTTTTTTCAAAATATGTGGTGTTTATGGCTCTCTCAGACAAACAGTTTCCCGACCCCTGGTCCAACCCTTATGCTGAACTTAAATTTGCATTATCCCGATTGGTTTTTGACACCACACCTCCAGCAGAATAAAACAGGCCAGGTCAAGGTCACTATTAAACCAATCGTAACACAGGAAAAGGTGCCCAACCTCTGCGTCTGCTAACAAGAGAAATTGTCATCGTCGTACACTTACACACGGATTTCTAGTTCGGACCGGACTAAATGGTGTTTGTGCTTTAGTTTTATTCCATACTGTTTCATCGTTTTCTATTCTGCCATGTTGCGTGCAGTATCATTTCCAAAGGGCGCAGCTTTAGCTCATACTAGAGCAGCCTTTATTTGTTCTTCTCGGCCGTGTTTATATAGTACAGCTAACTCAGACGAACCCAGTTTCTTTGAACAAGTTGAATTGTTTTTTGACAAATCAGCTGATTTGTTAAAGGACAGGCTATTGAAAAAAGTGCGAGGGAAAAATCTGACTCTCGATGACAAAAGGAAAGTTGTTGATGGTTTGCTAGGGGTAATTAAACCTTGTAATCATGTATTAGCTGTGAATTTTCCAATAAAGCGAGACAATGGCACTTATGAGATGATAGAAGCCTATAGAGCACAACACAGCCAGCACAGGACACCTTGTAAAGGAGGTGAGTAAAACTGGGTCAAATTCCACACTGTTATCACTGTCAAGTTCAGATATAAGTTAAGTAAAGTATAAAAACAATATTATTTTGCAGAATATTATTCTTCATTTGGAATAATTATTTTTAAAAAAAATTTGCGTTTGGAAATAGTAGCAAAAATGTAGACCTCATTTAGTAATGATACACATACAGTTCATACAGAGGGAGGTGTCACTAGTAGACGAGGGTTGGCGGTTGGTGTCACTGTCACCCGGGGCGGTAGCTCATTGCGTCACCCCCTCACGACTTAAAACACATGCCATAGATAGAACTCATTCCAGTTTTCCAGTGCAAAATAAGGGGAATATACAGAATTTTACATTTTGGTGTCACCCGGGGCGACCCGCCCGCACCGCGACGCCACTGTACATGAGTGACATGACTACTAATAACTAAACTACTAGTAAAAGTAGTGGTAAAAGCGAAGTATGTCGACCATGACGTCACGCTCATGGCGGCCTTCTTTGTTGTTATAGCACGTCCTTTAAAAAGCTTTAAAATTAAAATTTTATAGCTATACCTAACCCAAACCCTAAAACCTTCAATTTTTTATAATCCTTTTAGAATTTATAGAACTTTCTTTTCCAGCAACCGGTAGCGTCGTGACGTCACGGTCGACATACTTCGCTTCGGCTTCAGTCAAAGTGTGGTGTAGTAGTAGTTTGTAGTAGTAGTAACAAGACTAGACTAAGACTACTACTGAGTCTTCTGACTCACACAATCACTCCCACTGAACTCACTGTGTCACTGACACTGTATTAGTATTAGCAGTGCTTTTTTTCTAGCGAAAAATGTCTGGGAACTCATTTCACATCTTTTTTTAAAAACTTATGTCAGAAAATACTATAATAGTCTATAATATAAATATACACGAATCTGGCCAAAAAAGGTATGGGAACTCAGTTCCCATGAGTTCCCACTGAAAAAAGCACTGTGTATTAGTATTAGTAATTAGTACTGTTACTTATTTTATTATTAGGCTACTATTACAAATTACTATTTAAATCAATTAAATGTATTTTAATTTTAATAATTGTAAGAATTTTTAGTATATAGGCATAGGATAAGTAGATTTTTATAAAGTAAAATTAAGTTAATGTAATATGTAAATTAAATTTAAAATCAAAATTTTATAATATAATAAAAGAAAGTGTAAGTTTTGTAAGAATTAGAAGGCATACTGATCATAATCATACTGCATACAATTCATTCATAGTCATAGGCATTTAAATCATTAAATGAGCTCATGACTCATGGCATTGTTTTCTAACAACAGCTTGTGTCATGCCTTTTTCATATTTATTGATGCATAGATGTGTGCAGATGTTATGTAAAAAAGAATTTAGAAATGGAAGAAAAAACTTGGGTTTTTTAGTCTTGGCCAGCAAGAGCAGTTCAAATTGCATCAACAGATGTCCTTCGGAGGGAACTCCTAAGTCCTCTGACTTCAAATTTTTGTTGTAATATTTATTAAAAGTTAAATGCGAACTATTTTTATTTCTTGTGTTATCAACAGTCAGTGCATTGCTTTTGAGTTGTAAATGTTGTCTTTTGTTTACATTTTAACACAATGTTAATAATTTAAATATAAAGGCTTTTTTATAGCACTTCATATGCCATTGTTTAAATAATTATAAAGATCCAGAACTGTAGTTTTGAAACTTAAAACAAAATATTTACATGCTTATTTCTTTTTTTAAGGTATCCGTTACAGTATGGATGTCAATCTGGATGAAGTCAAAGCTCTGGCTGCCCTGATGACCTACAAATGTGCTGTTGTGGATGTGCCATTTGGTGGAGCAAAGGCCGGTGTAAAGATTAATCCAGCAGATTACTCACTGAATGAACTTGAGAAAATAACCAGGCGTTTCACAGTGGAACTTGCTAAAAAGGGATTTATAGGTAATTTTCCATTCACTACACAAACAAATACTGCACCCTAGACTAAGCCTGAATTTAATCCTCTTTTTAAAAAATAATTTATTTTGGTATTAAAATTGACAACTTTAACCTTCTGTGGATGGGATAACACATCCAAGGCGGCTTTCCCCAACCCTTTGCATGGATTACTGATGTAATGTCCGTGGGAATTATAAGCCGTTATTCATTTTTGGAAGATATACTCAAAAATATTCACTGTCTGAACAAAGTATACATAATTGCACAATGTAGTCTGGTCTTTAGGCATTTCAGGTTTAGAGACCCACCTGGAGTGTAAACCCCCCCTGATGTCACAGTTTAAATATTATAAGTATCTTTGTCTAAATGTGTTATTTAATTCTTTAACCAAGACATCTACAAATGGTGGACATCATAGAACTGCTTGTTGTAAATAAAGCACTAGACCAATAATTAGTATCTTTAATCATAGACTACACCTTCTCCCCAACCAAAGCTATTAGAACAATTAATAAAGAAGTTATCTCTCTTTAGATACGAAGATGTTCTTAGAAAATGAAATTTAATCCATATATTTGAAAGCATTATGCATTGCTATTGATTATCATGATCTGGTTTGTCAGTTTGATGAATTGCATCCAAATTTTCACCCATGTTTGCACACTGGTAAAGGCTACTAACAGCAGCTGGTTTTCTAGATGAATGGCAAAGAGGCCATCACATGTTTAAAGATTTGTACCTTGGTCTACATTTTTTTTTACCCTTCAATAGTGCTAGATATCTAGTGGACAAAAGGTCTACTGCTATAGTGTAAGCCTTGCACACAGATACAGGCATGTGCAGTAAATTTGAAAAAAACAAACAAGTAGGGTCTTGGGGGTTAAGGAGGTATTTTCACTGTGTGAAATCATTAATATATAGAAAAAACTTGCTTTTTGTTATTAGCTGTTCTTTTCAACAGTTTAACACCCATGAGGGCATTCTTGTTGGTTTTGTTCAGTCAGATGCTATAAAGTATTCCTTGTATACTCAAAGATACAATAGTAAACCCAATTCAACCTTTAATACTTGTCAATTAACTATTGCTTTACTAAATAAAAGGCTTTAGGATTGTTACGGCCAAAGACAAATATTTGTACATATTGTTTTACTACGGTATCAAGCCAAATCTTTGTCCAGGACTGAGTCAGAAATAATGCCCTCTATATTTGTGTTATTACTAATTACACATATTTTAACTGAAATTCCCTGTGATTGGCCATGGATGCATTGAATTCAAATTTTCTTGAAATCATATTGATATAGTTAATTAATTGATACATATCACAATTATTTATTGATGTGCTTGTTAATTTCAATTTGCATAATTTGCTTACGAATAATATATGTCACGCTGAACAATTCAAAAAGCAAAGTTAAGGTCCAAGGAGAATACTCAAGAGAATTTAGGATTGGACAAGGACTAAGGCAGGGATACTCACTGTCTTGTATGCTTTTTAACTTAATGTTACAGATAGTTGTAAGAAGCATAAATATCGACACTCGAGGAAATATAACTGGATACTTCCAGAGAGAAACTCAAGAACCAAAAGCTATTGGCACTATCTATAGCCAACCCATCCAGTACCTTGCATATGCTGATGACAAAGCCATGCTTGCCAAAAGTACTAAAGACATATAAAAGTCATACATTGAATTGGAAGACGCATCACTGCAAGCAGGACTGGAAATCAACCAAAAAACAAAATACATGACCCTAGAAAGAGAAGAAATGACAGGTGAAGACATTAAAATTAGGAACCAGACTTTTGAAAAAGTAAATCAATTCAAATACCTAGGATTACTAATAAATGAAAGTAATTATTTAATTTTAGAAATCAAAGAAAGAATATCAGCCGGGAATAGAGCATACTTTAGTAGCCAGAAAACCCTTAAAAAGCAAAAACATAACAAGGGAAACAAAGAAAACTTTTTTATAAAACGGTCATCAGACCAACTGTAACATATGCAAGTGAAACTTGGACCTTAACAAAAACTGCAGAAAACCTGTTAAATACATGGGAAAGGAAAGTTCTAAGGAAAATATATTGACCAACAAAGGATGAGTTTGGATGGAGGATAAGAACCAACCATGAAATATACAGTCTATATCAGGGTACCACAATAGTTGCAGAAATTAAAAAGGGCAGACTGCGCTTGGCAGGACACCTAGAAAGAATGTCAAATGATAGAGGAGTAAAGAGGGTACACCATCAAAACCCCAGAGGAAAATGGCTCAAGGGAAAACCTAGGCTTAGATGGATGGATGATTAAGAGAAAGTTCTACAACAATTGGGCATCCAATATTGGAGAAGAAAGGCCTATGATTAGGCCTGAGTGGAAGGAGATCGTGAGGCAGTCCCAAGCCCTACATGGACTGTAGTGCCACAAGGATGGATGGATGATAATTTGCTTACAAGATAGTAAGATAGATACATTGACAAACACACTCTTCATCTGCCTTAGCTCATACACACAAAACACGGTGTTTCAAAACTTGAGTGAATTGAGTGCTTGAATATAAAAAATCGAAGAGAATGGCTAGTAGTTATTGATTAGCTTTTAACTAGTGAGAGTCCTTCAAGGAACGGCGTCTCACATCTAGACAGGGTGTTAACACAATTTGAGACATGTTAAATGCTGTTTTATAAATGTAAATGGTTTTTGACTTCGTGGTAACTATTAACAAGTGTTTCTGACTTATTTCAACGCCGTTAAAAAATAGCAACCAGGACTTCCTTTCAACTTTTGTGCACATATTACACTTAATACGCACTAGCGTAAGTACTTGCTCGTGAATAAGGCTTACTGACAGACTCGTAAGCTCCGATATTCACTAAACACTCATTATACTCTGGTACATGTCGGGGGTGGGGGTGGTCATAAGTCATGTTTGAATGAGTACACGCAGGTGGTCGCTAGTTACGTTTTGGAATAGGTATACATCATTGGTCTCTGGATTGTGTGTATCGGTAATTTTTGATAACCTTGTGATGTATATCAACTAGAAAGGGGTGAGGGTAGGTGGGAGTTTTTTTGTTTTTTTTTGAAACAATAACCACCTAAATAATAATTTAGTTGTCAGGCATACGCTAGGAAATTCACATTGCATGTTGAAATATTTGCTCCTAATAAAAAACAAGAATACACTGGTGCAGCCACCACAACGCAACTGGCAAGTAAAACATTCAACAGCAGTTTCAATTTTTAATTGTTGTGGTGGATATACTGTAAGGGACGAACACCTACACAGCTGATATTACAGCATGACAGCGCCTTGGGGGGGGGGGGATTTAGTCACATTAAATTTCAAATTGTCCTTTACTTTCATTAACAATATGGCAGCTTAAATCCCAAAGAATTATTTTTATCTCTTGTCGACTGTACTTCTCAAATGCCAATGTTCGACAGTCCAGTATGACTGTTCGAATGTTCAATGCTTCTGTTTGAATGTCCTAGGCACCTCTATTGGAATTTTCACATGTGTCACAGTCCGGTGTACTTCTTTAATCATCTAGTGTACCAATGTTTGTTGAGTGTACTTCTAGTAAGGAAATGTAGCAAAGTAAAAGAAGGTGGTGGGGATGCGAACTTCATTAGGAAATAGAAGCAATAATTCAAGTGTGATAAATTGTAAAATGCTCGAGGTTGTCACGCGTTAAGATTATGATTTCACATGTCTTGATCACATGGCCAACATATTTTTGCGCATGTCGGCAATATTCCTCCCCGTCTCCGCCCGTCACGACACTGAAATATAATTCCAACACACCCTACCAACCCGCAGCAGCTGATCGCATGTCCTCTGTACAGTAATGAAACCACTCCATCCAACTAATACATATTCATAAACCTAATTCAACCGCCTATTCAAAAACAAAATCTTCAAGGCCAAAAATGGCAAAATATTTAAAAAAAAAAAAAAGTTATTGGATTGAACAGTAAAGTGCTAGCATGCTGTCGGTTCCTGCCACTCTACAGCTGACTTGTGACAGTTACAAGGTGACCGATTTCTAGTCAGCTGTACACCGCGTCAACAACCCGTCCACTTTTCATCGCCTATGATCACGTTGAATGACCCTGACACGGTATCAGACCTTATAGACCCCCACCCCCTTCAGAGTGAAGCATTTTAAGCTGATCTCAGCTGTTACAGATGACGAAGAGGACTAAAATGGTCCTGGACTGTCGAACATTGGCATTTGAGAAGTACAGTCGACAAGAGATAAAATAATTCTTTGGGATTTAAGCTGCCATATTGTTAATGAAAGTAAATGGTTGTCAGTGGTCCGAAATTCTTCTGTTTCGGGTCCACTGTAAGTTCATTATTTTAAAGTCACTTTAGTTTGAGTAACGAAAATCATTAAATTAGGCATACGTCCCTGCTTGAGAAGCACTGCCTTGGTGTGATGACAATATGGATTTCACTAAATTATGCTGTCCAACATTACTGTTATATCAGAGCCAACGCAAAACATTCACGGGAAAGCAAAGCATCCATGGGCCTTTGTTCGTGTCAACAACTTTTATTTTATTTAAGGAAGTCTCTGTATTCCAAGTCAACATGTCAACATTTTCTATTTGAACAGGTCCCGGTATTGATGTCCCAGCTCCTGACATGGGGACAGGCGAGAGGGAGATGAGCTGGATTTCTGATACCTACTCAAACTCTCTAGGTGAGATGTGGGGGTGTTAAAAGTGGAGGCCTTAAACATTTTGAGGGAAATGATCAAGATCTCAGCCACCAAGTCTCAAGTCTAGAGATGTAGAGGTTTGGTTAAAGGGGGCTGCCAGGTGCCATTCTGGTGAATTTGAAAGCAGATCTCTGATAGCTAATCACACTCTAGATGTATAAGTCAACATTATTTTGATCCAAATATATGGATTGTGTTTAAAAAAAAAAATAAGCACATTTCATTTTCAACAAAAAAGTAAATGCATATATTTTAATTAAGACATCGTTTTATTACAGGAACCATTTAAACCCAAGTATTTTACTATTTAAAAAACTAGGGGTTGTAGGGCGCCACTTTTTTCAAAAGCCCAATTAACTTATCCTTGTTTGATAAATATTAAACTTACTGAAATGTACACAAAGTATTTTATAATTATAAATGCAAATGCTCAAATCCTCTTTTTACATCATTCCTTTTTTCAATATTAAAATATAACCTCAAACAATGACATCATATAATATTTTACTGCGAGAAACACCATAAGCTTTTTTTTAACTGCTATGCAGTTTTACTTTGTCCCTCAGCGTTATGGAGACAGACAGCAAGTGAGTGACTTGGGCTTTTATATTGTTTATTATGAAGGTTTTGAGGATTAACCTTAATAAACTCTTTAGACATCAAATGGGATATGTCAGGGAATTGCATATTAAATTAAGATTGATACACTCAATCATCAAATAATATTTAGTACACTAAGTTATTATAAGTAGGGAAATTATGTGACCGAAACAGACTTTTCTTTGGTGGGGATAGGTCTTTAATAATGCAATAGCCCAGCTCAGGTAAAACTCAGGCAGCATAACACAGGCCTATTGTAACTTAACACACCCTATAAAGAAAACTTTACATAGCACAACACCACAAGTTAACCTGTCTCTTTTGCAAACATAAACATTAAAAGTGTATGTAACAGCTGTTAACAATTGTCTGCAAACTAGATTGGAGAAATTAATTAATGGAAAAACATTGTGTTAGTTATAAATAGATTTTATGCTTTCTTGGCTATATTTTATCTAATACTTCTTTATCATGTAACCTGATATTAAATCTTATAAGTCATGGTGTATAGTGAAACAGTAGTCTAGTTACTACTAGGATTTTTTGATAGTTGTTGTTTTGTTTAATTTAATATTTTTTTTTGAACATGGAACAATCACTTTGTGACTAGAAAGCTTCTTGCATATTATTAAAATATCTTGTTAGTATTGTCTGTAGCTCTCTGCTTCAGGTGAGATTAATTGATAGTGTTGACATCACTTCTGTAGATAATGCATTCATGTTTTATAGGGAAAGACTACATGTGTTATCAGTTCCATGGAAATTAACTTTTACTAAAGGTCCTTACGTTTGAGACAAAATGATTTTAAAAATAAATGCAAAGAGCTTCACTTAAATAGTAAGCCATTTGTAGACAACACCACCTTTAAGGTGGGCAGTTAGCAGCGCAGCAAATTTTTATAATGATTAAATTGCGCGGTGGTCGAGCGGTAGCGCGCTCGACTGGCGTATCGATGGTCACGAGTTCGAATCCATGCGAAGGCGAGGATTTGTTCCCGGGGCCTGAGGAGTCACCCAGCTCCGAATGGGTACCTAACTAGACAATAGTTAGGCGGCTGGGTAATGCATGGAACCCCTATGGCCGTGGCCTGTGACCGCTGCATCACTTGCCAACAGATCATCTCTCATGGTCTGTGGACGCAATTATCTTCTGCATAGAAGGAGCGTCTGTATATCTAAGATAAGATAATGATAACATATTATCTGTTTGTGGGGTGTAAATTTTGCACAATTAAAAAAAATGAGTTTGTTATTTTGTATACAGAAATGAATCTTAGAGGGAATATTGAGTATAGCATTCTGAATTAACATCATTGTTCTTAGGGGGAAGGGGATGTGGGGTTATTGGTCAAAATAATTATTTGTCCACAGCTGCAGTCAAACTGGACCTTATGTTTTGTTTTACCATTTGGTGAAGATACCATTGCTTATAGAACTGCAGTTATTTTTAAAAGTTTTAAAAATCTGAGAGTTCAAATGTGTATTTGCCTATTTGATAAAGTATTTACTTACCTAAACACAAAAAAACCAACATCAAAAAGCAATAAGTGCACAAAGTCAGGCAGGGATTAAGATCAGATTAAACAGTCTGGGCCAATGCCTACTTATGCATAGTGACTCACAAATGGTCCTTTGCCATTTCAGTAAATTTTCATATGTAGTTATGACATATTTGTTCATACTGCATAAACTTTAAAATATATTCTAAAAAAAACAAGGGTTCCAAGAAGTCACTCAGGTTTCCATTACAAAACAAAAAATTAAATTTTATTAATCATAAATATATGCTTAAATTGTTCACAGCTTGAATTTAAACAAGCATTAACGCTCTTTATGAAACAGTCTTTTACTCTTCTGAGGGTTTTAGTGTTGATTCTTTGGCAATCAAATGTTATTGAGATTGAGTATGAGGTGCACTATTTCCAGGACACCTTGTATATATAAAAATTAAGATAACACAAGTACAATGACCTCAAACTACATGTTCTTAGGACTTCTTCATGAGATTACAGAAATTTGGGCTGGTTTTGCTTGATGTCTAATAGTGTAGAGGATATCATTTAACATCTGTTAGATAGGCAAATTTAAAAAAAAAAATTTTTTTTATCTTTTAGGTGTTCTATTCAGCTTACAACAAAGCTATACATCATCTTTAATGTCTAGTTTCTTGATTACACCTCCGTGTATGTTCAATTTAAAAAAAAAAACAGGACATGACAGCAAACCCTTTCCAAGATGTATTCCTTGGTCTCACATAAGGATGCCCAGTAGTATTCCCTTTGATTTTTAATTCCATTTGTATTAATACTAGGACATCATGGGCAAACCAGTGACCTTTAACTAGTTTATGGTATGCCTAGGTTATGAAAAATAAATGTTTAAATATAGATAAGGTGCTAGATGGCAGGTTATAATATACTTTTTATTTTCAGGTCATGGAGACATTAATGCTCGAGCATGCGTGACAGGCAAACCCATACCTCAGGGGGGTATTCATGGCAGAATATCAGCTACTGGCAGAGTAAGTGTTTCAGATTAATGGTCATGGGAAAATGCCAGCTGTCATGAAAGTGTAGATAAATATGCTCATAATGATTTTTTAAAAAAAAACATAAAATGCTCTCTTCTGTTCAGAACCAACAAAAATAAATTAAAATGAATTTATATTTAGTTTTGTATAATTTATTTTTATTTCCATGATTCCCTGCTTTTAAGTCCTAAATGTTTTCAGGGTTGCTGAATAATATTTTAGCTACTTATTTAATGAGTAGTGTTAAAATCAGTGGCCCTCAAAGGAAGTGTCCAAAACTTTGTTTTTACATTAATATTAAAAATTACGCCACCGGTCAAAATGCAGGGGCCCCCCAAAAAGACCAAGCCCCTCAGGCCCCCAAATCCCTAGCTACACCACGGGTTAAAATAAAAGTTCTTAGTTAGTGGTGAGAAGTGATTAGGATAATAATAGGTCATTTTTGTCATTATTAGTCCTATGGCACAAATTGAATTAGAAAATTAATTTCGATTACATTTTTTCTTTATGAGTTAAAAAATTTTCTTTTATGAAAGGGTCTGTATCATGGACTCAACAATTTCATCATGGATGCCAGTTACATGAGTATGATTGGGCTGACACCTGGATTTGGAGACAAGACCTTTATTTTACAGGTTTGTTACTCTTTTTTTAAAATTGAATTATATTTAACATGACTTTAACAAATTGATATGCCAATCCTTATACATTCTCCTTCCTCACATGCCATTTAAAGCAACCCAACTTTCTTTCAATTTTAAAACTAATTTATCCTGAAAACAATTTGTTACCTATCTCCTATGCAGTTTATTGGCCACCTTAGATGTGGAAAATAGCACACTCTGATGTTAAACTTTTTAAAAATCATGCAGAAAGAATTATCAATAACACTTGACTTGAGAGGAAATCTGAAAGAGAAATTACATTAATTGATGCAGATTAACAATTTTTATTCCATTCTTTAAGTAGTTTAAGTGCTCTTAAAATTTAGGTTGTCAAGATCTTTATTTTATATAATTCATGCAAGCATACAAACAAAAGAAAACTTTTAAATGTTCATTTTGATTGATTTATTAATAAATATTTTTTATTTGCTAAAAACTGATTTATAATTTTAATAAAAAGAGCAGGGAAAAATTTTGTTCTTATCCTCAATTTTAAAAAAAATTAACTAAAAATCTTATACCAAATAGGGCTTTGGTAATGTGGGTCTACACTCAATGAGGTACCTGACAAGAGCTGGGGCAAAATGTATTGGTGTTCTTGAGCATAACGGCAGTATCTATAACCCAGAAGGCATCAGTGCAAGAGAGTTGGAGGATTACAAAATTGTATGTTAAATATTGTGTGCTACTTAGCATATATGTAATGAATTTGGGTGAGGAATGGGTTGCCCAAACAATTCAGCAAAAGCAACACTCTATCAATATTTAAAACTCTAATGAAAACGCAAGACTAGACATAAATCACATGAATAAGTGTAGGATGTATAGAATGAGCACTATTATTTTCCTGTCATTTGTTGGATTTAATTTCTTTTGATATGGAATATTGGGCTAATTGCTGTAAAACTATAACTCTACACACAAAATCATTTAAAAAAATTCAGTTAGCAGTTTTAATCTTCCTCAAACCTCAATGATAAATGAAGTATCCAATAATGAGTCTGTTCATGTTTAATTTGTTAGGAACATGGCACGATTGTTGGATTCCCCAATGCCAAGCCATATGAGGGAAACTTGTTATTTGAGAAGTGTGATATCCTAGTGCCTGCTGCTAGTGAGCAACAGATCACTAAGGAAAATGCAGACAAAATTCAGGCCAGGGTAATAATTGTTGTTAATTTTATTTTGCTTCAATGGCTATTTTCAAATATTTTTATTTACAGCTGAAAATATTTTAGCATTTCTATGCATTGCTTTTAAAGTACATATTTAAAAGATGTTCCATGTATAACACTGTCAATTTTATGGTTAGATTAACCATTAGTGGTGAGATTTATAGCCATTCACATTTTCCTTATGGAAATTTATATTTGTCACTATTACTTTATGTTTACTTATTAGATCATTGCTGAAGGTGCCAATGGGCCAACAACCATGGCTGCTGACCAAATTCTACTGAAGAAGAATGTGCTTATTATTCCAGTGAGTTGAAAAAGTTAGCGTAACACAAGCTACATTTTTCTTGTCATCTGAATTATTTCTAACATGTCTTATAGAATTTCCTCATGATCATTCTTAACTGGAAATTTCTTCACCCATTTTAATACAATGATTGTAATAACTTGATAAAAATAGATCAGGTGATCACTGTCTTGTTTATAATGCATTGTAGGATCTCTATATCAATGCCGGTGGTGTGACTGTCTCTTACTTTGAGTGGCTGAAGAATCTCAACCATGTCAGCTATGGACGCCTTACTTTCAAATATGAAAGGGACTCAAATTACCATTTGTTAGGTGAGTCGTAGTAACATTTTAAAAATAATTTATAGTTTTTCTTGCATCAACAATAGAAAAAATATTTATGTTTGCTGATAAAAACAAAGTTCTTTCTGTACTTTGAAGGATTGGTGAATGAATCATATTTTATTGTTAACTCTTCTTGAGCCATAAGATTTTTGGAAAACTTCTGCCTCAGTGCCGTAAGAATTTCCCGAATTGAATAAATATAGCGAAATCGCATCATCTGAAAAAAAAACTAGCAATAACACTTGTGAGGGAAACAGCCGCTATTGCTGGAAGTCGAATACATTGTTTTTCACGCACTGAAGAGTTATTTTCTGTAATTTTGTTTCTAAAGAGAGTTCTATTGAGGCGCGCTTTACCGCGCTTTGGTAAAAACAAAGTGGTGTGCATTACTGCGCTTTAACACATTAAGAGTTTTATTATTTTTTTTAATTTTTAAAAATGTTTGTCTGTGCCCATTCTTTTCCTCTTTTTTGCAAATGTAGCTAACTGCACTCCGCATGTCTGGAGACCATCAATACGACAGCGATGTCCTCCCACCCACCCCAATGTTCAATCATGTTGTTCTGATTTCTTGGTGTTGTAGTTTGTGTCCTTTCTTTCCCCCCTTTCTTTGCACTATCTATGAGCAAGTCTGCGGCATATGCTACGCCATGGGTCGTATCTAGTAGGTTTATATTTATGTGTCAATTCTTACAGATTCCATGGCATCAATCTCAATTTAAAAAAAAAAAAAGCTTTCTATTATTTTATTTAAAATTCTTTTAGATCTAAATTTAATTGACTGCATGGGATGACAATTATTAGGTTCTTTTCTCATGTGTTCGTTCATATTTATGTTATTCAGAATCAGTTCAAAAATCCTTGGAGCGAAAATTTGGAAGGAATGGCAGTGGTAAAATCCCCATTGTACCAAGTGAAGAATTTGAGAAGAGGATTGCTGTAAGTGTATTACTATTACTGTGCATTTTATGTTTAAAAATAATTAGCAAATATCTGTATATAACTAGCATAGCCATAGATTGTATTGAATGTATATTTAAATGATCTTTCCCCATACTTGATGACCTGTTTAAAATGAATTTTTTGTTTGTTTTTAATCTTCACTCGGAATAAAACACAAAAATTATAACTTTTAAATTTTTAAAAGAAAAAATGTGTGATATTTTCAATATGCAATTGTCAAATATAAAATTGCTCAGTTTTATTTTAAAATACTTACATTTTGATATAATAATGAGCCCTGTGTTGATCTTTAAAGTTGTACAATACATGCTGATTTAGAAACATTTTTTACTCCTTAAAAACAATTTTCCAATACTATTACCAAATTTCTAAATTTAGAAAACATTAGAATCTCAGACTTTAACCAAATGTTATTTGAAAAAACTAAAATGTTTTCAGCTTTCTATTGACAAATAAAAGGCACCGATTGAGAAGGAAGATTTCAGTTGCATGATGTCACACTTGTGTGCAAAAATTAAACAAAAAAATTTATAAAGGGTTGAAAAATTTTGAAAAACAATAGCATCTCGTGTAACTTAACACTTTTTGTAAGGCTTATTTTCATACATAGTATGTAGAGAAGGGTGAAAGCAATAGACACACGCTGTGTAGCCTCAGCTGATTCTTTTGGTACTTTGTGCCAGTCTTTGGTATACATAGCAGTTTATTCACTGTGTTCCTGCTGTTAAAGAGTTATGCCTTTCCACAGCCTTGTTGCTATTGGGTGGGGTCCAAGCTTCTGTGTAATGCAGGAGCCTTAGACCAAACCACTTTTAAAATAATTAAACATTAAGGAAAGTGTTGTTCTTCTTGTGTTTATAATTCTATCAACACTTCAGGTGTTTCTAGAGTGTTTCAGGACAAAGTGAGCTGCCTTTATCTATGACCTTCTGGGTACTCAAAGTAGTTACTATCAAACAGTTCTAATATTGGTTATTTTTTTAGAATTTTTACATGTGGTTTGCGACTATTGAGTGCCAAAATATTTCTTTTCTCAATCAGCAAAACCCCTATAGAACCAGAACTTTGAAAATATATAGAAATTATGGGTAAACATTACAAGTTGGTGTGTATGGGTTAACTGTTTTTATAATTAAGCTTTGAAACATTCACATGAATTTATAATAAATCTTCTTAAGATCCCTAATATTTTGCCAAAATGACTTGAATTACACGTTTTAAATTTCAGGGTGCTTCAGAAAAAGACATAGTTCACTCTGGTTTGGAGCAAACAATGGAAAAATCAGGCAGGGTAAGAACAAAATGGGTTAGCGCAACTTCTATTAAAATTAATCTCATAGTTACTGAATGAAAGTGAAAGCTTAACAGTAATAAGTTCCGCTTTAATAACACTGAACATCTAGCTTTGATGTTTGAAATGTAAATCCTGCCAGTATTTATCAATTTCATTTTTAAAAATGGCATTTGGTAATAACATATTTTACCAGATGTAGCAATAAATTGTTTTATCATAAGACTATCTTGTATTTACCAGTAAATAAAATGTTTTTAATCTTTACAGCAAATCATGAGGACAGCCATGGAATATAATCTGGGCCTTGATATTCGCACGGCTGCATACATGTGCAGTATAGAAAAGATATTTGATGTGTACCAGGAGGCAGGTCTAACCTTTACATAAAGAAATCAATTTAACTCAATTTATTGCATTCATGAAATGGTAGATTCTGGAATCATCAATAGAAATTCATTACATAATTCTCCATTTTTGGCAAAAATTTATGCATACCAATTTAGTTTAGAGCCAATTTATTTTTAAAGGCACATTTTTAAAAAATCTACCTGCGCATTTTTCTTAATTTATGTCAGCAAGTTAGCACTAACCTGTTTGGGTTTTATATTTCTATATCTTATACACTTTTATGAGTCAAATATTTCATGTTATAGGACAGTTACCTTTAGATCTATGTTAATGGGTTTTTTTTAAAAAAAAATAATCTTTTTTTTACTTTATGGAACATCCAAATTTTCTTTACAATGTAACCAATACTATTAGTTATGTACATGTTTAATGTCTTTCCACTTGTATGAATTGATGAAGTTGTTCGAAAAAATGAAAAGTTTTTCTAAATGTTTTTAAGTTGAAGTGTGATATTGGGTAAAAAGGAAATTTTATATGAATCTCATAAGTGAATCTGTATATTTATCATATTTGTAGATTTTACCCCTCGTTCTTTTCGATAGAAAAAAAAAAAAGATAAAAATTGAAGGAAAATAAATATAATTGGGAAATGGTCAAAAGGATTAGTCTTTCATATATTAAAAACTTGTTGGGCATCTAAAATTGTGACTGCTAGATTACCTCCTCTAGCAATACTTCTATGCAATTATTTATGTCAATATGAATTTTTATAGTATAAATTTTTGTATGGTGTGAATTTTGCTGAGAAGTTTAAGCCAAGTGCATTTGGTGGAAGTCAGTCTACTTTACACTTGAATAAGGAGTGTATTTTTAAAAATTTTTACATTGGGTCAATAAATGTAATATTATTTTCAGCCTGTCATTTCATTGAAATGTTCTCTACCTGAATAAACCAAAATAATTAATTTTGATTAATCTATTTTACTTCTTTGTAAGAAAAGTCAAAGTCAGTAATTTTCAAAGATTTCTGTTTTCTATTTTAATACTATTTCTATAATCAAGTAGGAAAGAAACATAGCCCAAATTAAGTCAAGCTTTAGCATCGGCTAAATCCTCTTCATCTGAATCAACTTCATCATTGTTATATCCTGGTACATAGTCTTCAACTTTTACAAAAAACTCTTCTGTAGAAGGAGGCGCAACAACTGAGATTGATGTTATAAATGGACCTGTAAATAAAAGTTAAAAATAAATATTTGAGAACATTGTTTTAAGGCAGACCCATTAACAAAAATATATAAATATTGTTAGGTCAGTTGCACTTTTATATTTAAGGCATCCTGGACGTACCTAATGCGATACTTCTGTGTTTGCAAATGTTTTCAATGTACACATGGAAATTCTCCACCAATTCTTGAATGGGTTGGTCAACCTATGATGATATTTGGGAGAATACGAGATGCAAATTATTTAAGTTTAAAATTAGAATTTAAAAAAATGTTTGGCTTTATCTATTTAAAAAAGATTTAATGATGGTCTAGCATTGTTATAAATGATATAACTTCTTACCACCCCCAAGGGAACTTGCAACCTCCCTACGGCATCTGTTAACTTTTGAGTTTCGAATGTGTAGCCATAGTAGAACAAATCCCACATTGATTGCAAGTCGTGGTTTACAGTACCTGAGGTTTGTTAAATTAAAAAATCATCTATCTAGTGGGCATTATTGATCAGGTTTGACACTACAGTGTAGAATGACTACACTGATTAATAGGCAAATCTTAGACATTTTTCCCAACGAAGATCCGCTATTTACCATATAGACTCGATCTATAGCCTGTTCGTTCAAGCCGACCCCAAAATATAATAGAACAGCATCAACAAAATGATAACAAAAACATTTTTAAACTCCAAGCTAAATTGGTCATTATGATTAAAGTAGTTTAGGTTGAAGAACAAAGAGATTTGAATAACAGAAAATGGATGTCATTTTTATAGCATTCACTAGAGGGCTTTTCATTGTATCAAAAGCAAATGTATTTTAATATTTAATAAATTCAGCAAATAGTAGAAAAGTTTCACCAATCACCTACGACTCGCTCGTAAGCCGACCCTCCAACCTTTTCCTTATATTTTGTCAAAAAAGTCGGCTTTAGAACTACAATATACAGTATATTAAAAATAGATATATATATCATTGAAGTTTTTATGGGCTTTATTTAATGCGTGTGAGACTAAGTAACTATTACATTTTCCCTGACACCCCGCAAGAACTGTTATTGGCTTTTCTGTGATGTACTGTAGTCCAGTGTAAACATCCATGGTTCTCAAGTTTTTCTGCCATTTTCCGTAGAATATAAAACTCCCTATATAAGTCCCAATCTTATCTCAGAATAAAAGCATGCACCAATCTCTATGGAAGATTATTAATATCAAATAATTTATTATTAAATGTTCATGGATTTGACTTGAGCAAAACTGGATGACTGCAATTAAAACCCCTTACATCAAAAATAAATAATAAAAATAAATAAGCTGAAACAATCACTAAATCAATGGAAATTATGTTAACAAATTTATATTGTAGTAAATTCAAATTGACAAGTTAGGAGATTAGTAAAATTGTGCTTAAACAGAGACAATGTTTATTTTCATAAGGGGACGAATTGGGTTAGAAAATAATTTATCAAGTTATAAGTCATTTGTTACAAAGTTGGGGTCAGCACCAAGAGAAAAATCTGTATTAACAGGAGTCAGTATGAAGCGTCAAATCTCCCTAGTTGCCAAGACAAAGCTTTAGAAAAGTAAGTGTGTTAATTCACTGCTTAAAGTGTTAGCTGCCCTATCCCTATATTGAGCTTTGGGTCATACAAATTAGAACCACACCATTAACTAGATAGACGAGTGCTCCTCTGCCTGCTTATGAATTTCATGATTTAGAAATATAAAAATATTGTTTTGTCATTAGATGCAATGAAGACAACAGTGGTTTGTTTGAAAGAATTTAATGAGTTAGAATGTTTGACATTCTTTATCTAATTTTTAAAATATCTTGAAATCAATAAGTGTTGTAGTGAGTAGAAGATCATTGCGTTCCATGTTATAAGAATAAACAGACCATGTTGGCCAGTGATGCAGCATTCACAGGCCACAGCTATGTGGGAATTGTGTGGTGAAATGCCCTGCCATCCTTGTTTCCCTAACAAGTGTCAGGTACACATACTGAGGTGGGTGGACTCAGGGACATGCTTAGCCTTCACTGAGAATCAAACCAGCGACTCTCAGTACACCAGCCAAGCACACATGCTGCTCAACCACTGTGCCCCGGGGCCAATTTAAATAAATGAAGGTCAGGTCATTTCAACTTATGTCAAAAATCATATATTGGTCCATAACATTTAATTAATGCTAACAATATAAATATAACAATTTTTTTCATTCAAAATTACAATTTTAATTAAAATACAGTAAATAATTTTCCATCATTTCCCTAAGATCATACTGAAACCTAATGCTATTCAGCACCATCCTGTGCTAACCTACCACACCCGGAGGGCCCTATTACCCACTTTAAGAATCCCTTATAAGATTTCATAACTTACTTGCAATATATTACTTTTCAAATGCATTAAAAAAAATTGGTGTTGGTTTGGAATTATCAAAGTAAAGATCAAATCTTTGAGCTTAGATGCAGCAGCATAGGTGTATTTTTTTCTTACAACAACAATATTTTATTTGATAACAATAAATTTAAAAAAATTATCAATATGTATCATAAAAAATAATTAGCCTCAAGTACACTAGTTTAGCTGTCCTATCGTGACACTTTTGCATAAGAATAAACAAATATAATAAATATACATATATTTTGATAAGTAGAATAATTCAAAACCATATGCAATTATATATTATATACATATATGGAGAACTGGCATCAGGAAACAGGAAGACAGGATTTAAAGATGTCTGCCAGAGAGACATGAAAACAGCCAGAACAAACACAAGTGACTGGGAATGCACAGAAGACCAATCTACTTGGTGCACAGTTGTCACAAAGGGCATCAGAGTAGCAGAGGATCGAAGGATGGAGGAGAATACAGACAGAAGAGCTAGGAGAAAGCCAAAACATTGGAAGCACAGAACACGTGCACAAAAGCTATGGAAAAGAATGTCATTCAAAGATAGGATTGCTCAGCCACACGAAGAGTTGCAACACAACCTAACGGTGATGCACCTGATGCACCATTGTATCTCTAGATTGTAGTATGCCGATGAATGAGTGTGCAATTATAAATAGTAAATGGTTTCATTGGAAAATAATTACACTTAATCCACTTAATGGATCACACAATGAGCGATCTGTACAATAGGCAGGTAGTTTGCTTTGGGATTTCGCCTGGAGCGAGTGGTTCTTCCTTCAGCACGCGGTTCACCACTTCAGAAAAGGGAGAGGCAGGTGACTTTGATTAAGTTCTTCCAGCCAGTGCCTGCCAAGAACCCAAGACTTGCTGGAGCTGAAGAACTGGCTGGTTTTTCCACTCAACAACAGGCCGCTAAAGAACAGAGCATACCAGCCCGTCTGCACCCACTGTTGGAGGTGGAAAATTCCAGCTCTGACTTGGACAGCTACTTAAAACTGGAAATGTGTGTGTGTCCGCCTCATCCCACCTCCCAACAAAATCTAACACTTTACTTGCCTCTGAACACTGCCTGTCCTCTTTTTTTTCATATTTTTGTTAAAATTAGTGCTGGCCCTGAACCAATTAATTCATTTCCCATAGACATCTATAGGAAATAGCGTTTCACTTGGAGAACTCCTCGCTTAACAAACACACCGCTGCAACAGATTGCATTTGTTAAGCAAGGTACCACTGTATATAAAACTTCAAAGAATACCATCTTCAAAACTTATGATATGTGCAGTTTGGAGCAATGGTCACCAACGAGTTACCTCTTAAAGAAGTAGATCAAAGCGCTAGATAAATAAATGGGAAGGGCTTGTCAGCGCTTTTTGCAAAAGGATGTCCATCCTTAGATTTAAAAAAAAGCCAACTTGGCATGAGATTATCTATTTTTTATTGAAAAATAAATGATAAAATTGTTAGAATAAAATAATTAAAACAAAAGGAAAAACACACTGGATTCTAACAGTTAACAAGTAAAGTCATTCAATTTCTTTTGAGCTTTTTATTGTATTTACCTTTGGCCTTTTGTGGGAATAGATCCCTGAAGTGAGAACGTAAGGGGAATATATCAATGGCACAGTCAGGTGTGCACAAAACATGATCAAAATCCTTTGGGTTTATGACCCCATTATTGATCTGAGAACAACAATTTTAAAATTTTCAGTTTCATGAGAATGTTTTTAGATGTTTAAGATACAATACTATAGGTAACTATTTAAAAAATTTTAAATCTATTTATTCTGAAATGAGACTTTATTAGCAAGTTCAATTAAATTCCATTAAACGTTCATGTTTATCAAAGTTGAAATACACTTTTGCTGAGACAAAAGACCTAATTCAATGCTAAAGAAGAATATCTAAACTAGTTAACAATGTTATACTATCCATACCTTTTTAAATGACACAATTATCACATTAATGTAAATTGAAATATATAAATATAGATATACAAAAATTTACTTTTGTATTTAATTTTTGTTCACTTTGTTGCATTTTGATAACTTAAAAAAAGTGATTTTTTAAAAAAAAAAGTAAAAAACAACTTAGAATCCATTAAGATTACAAAACTAGTCAAATGTGTCCAATGAAAAATTGATGGCTGGGAATTAGTCTTATTTCAGTTTCTCTTATTATTATTACTATAATAAATATTTTTTGCCTACCATTTTAGTTATATCCTCTGGTGTCCCAGCATGTTTGGCACCAAGTGTTTCGGCTAAAGTTAAATCTTCTTCTTTCTGGATATTTAATAATAAGAGAATAGAAGACAATCATGAATCAATAAAATTGTAGGAATTCAAAAACATTTTATGATATTGGTGATATTGAAAGGTGAGGATAACACTCAATGACTTTACGGTCCTGTTTCTTGCTAAGGTAAGCTTCTTATTCTTAAAGGAAAACATAATTTTTCTTTAACACCCTTTTTATATAGATGTTTTGGTGCAAGTTATTATTGTTATATTATCTGATTTGAAATTTGTTCATACATTTTGTAAGTAAGGGTTTTTTTTTAAAAGTTTGTAAATATTTACACACACACTTTGTAGTGGGCATATGTTTACTAAGGATCCTAGTTTCAATCATGCCCATAACTACAGTGGTACTTTGGTATATGTCCTTAATTTGTACCAGACCCTTTGAAATATACAAAACAGTCATTTACCAAACATATTTTCCTAAAAAGAAAAAGGAGGGAAAATTATTAATCCACTCTCATGAAAATAAATTGTTATTTACATATTATACATTTATTGTAGGGCTGTAATCGATTAATTTAAATTTAATCGTTAACTTTAAAAAAATTACCGAATAATTAATCGATAATTTTTATTAAATATAAAAATAAGATGTAAGACTTCAAACTGAAAATTTCAAGGGAAGTAACAGAAAGAGGCAATTGACATTTTTTTAAATTCAAATATATATAGTTGAATATAATGCCAATGAATTAAAATTTTATTATATTGTTAATTAACTAAAAACAATGTTTATTTTTTTTTTTCATTTTCCTGATAAAAACAGCTTATTTTAAAGTTTACACTTTAAAAATCTTTTTTTTTTTCAATGGAGAAGTTTGAACGTTAAAAAATCAAACCTATTATTAATAATTAATTATTTATTAAGAAATCGAAGAAATTGTTTAAAACATGTTCTTTTATTTTCTTTGCTATTTTATCGATTAAAATAATTTTAATAGATAAAAACCTTTTACCGATTAATCGAGAAATTAATTGTTAAATTTCCGCAGCCCTAATTTATTGATGTCGTTGTAAAAAATAATTTATAACTGCTTAATATTAAAATACATAAATAAAAAGAACTTAGACAAAATTGTTTTCTGTTTTTCTGTTATCCATCCAAATCAAAAACAATATTTCAGCATGCTCTAATGTCCCTGATCTTTGTTTTGTAACTAATACCACTTCCTTTGCAACAAATGCCACGTTCATCCTTACAACAATCTTTTTTTCACCACCATGATGATCCTACCATTTTTTTAAATTGCTTGGCTCCTCTCATTAACTTTCTTAGAACTCATGTTAAGTGAATTTACCAAAAATTTAAAAGAAAAAACACAAAATCATGTGCCGGTATACAGTTATTGCGCGAGTCCTTCATTGTTTTGGTAGCAACTAATAGTCTTGAATATTGAGCAGTGTGGTGTCCTCCCTACAAGTTATGCATGTGAGATTTTTTTCATTTTGACTCCATAAATAAATACACGCATGAGGGAGGGGTGTGAGAAGGGTTTTTAAAGATATGTGACGCCACATCAAAGCGCTGATATTTAAATAAGTTCCACTTTTATATTTAATTGGTTACAATTTATTTTGAAACTTTTAAATGGCTTCACGTGTGTGACGAGATCTGTCAAAATCCTGTGAAATCATTTATGGATGGCCCCATACAAGTTCTAGCACAGGGGTCATATTCCAAACAAAATGTTTCGCGTCCGAACAGTACATATCCCAAGTTGGACTTATTCCAAAGCAGATGTATATAGAGGACCACTGTACTTCTTTGAACTTTCTTCATATTTATCACCCACAACTACTGAATTTTTTCTATTTTGGATTTTAAAATGTCACCTACCTTACAAAATACCAAAATATTTGGTGGTGATTCAAAAGGAAACTCATGTGGTAATCTGACTGTTAATCGTATTGATCCCATAAACTTTGTCTGGGGGTCAAAACAAAATGTTGGCATTTACTAAAAATTATGTACAAAGTATCAAGCAGCCTATTTTTGTGTGTCATTAACAAAGTTTTTTAAGTTGAATCGATAAAATTTCCCAAGACTTAAAAACTTCATTTTAAATAAAAAATAAATATAAATGCATGAAATAAATTACTTAAAGTTTATTTTTTATAAATATAAAAATAATTATTTGATAAGTATTAGCAAAATTATATTTATTTTTAACAACCTTAATAAAAATTGGAAAAAGAATTTTTTAGGCATTTTTACAGTCTAGTGTTTTTTCCAAAGTGTTTATCTTTTGTAAGAGTATTACAATTAAATCAAAGACAATTAAGTTCTTAGAGATTTAATACAAATATCTAAGACCTCTTTAATTTGAAGATTACAAATTAAAGTGATTTTAAAGTTATGTATAACTATGAAAATTTTTTACCTTTTTCGATGTTGAGCAGTCAAGCCTCATGTCCAGGTAAACTATTCCTTTCAAGTTGTTAAGCATAGCTGGCTGAGCAAATGCCTTGTGTCTCTTTAATGCTTCTTCAATTGAAAACTTTGGTTTAGGATAAAACTTACGGACCCAAACATTATCAACTGGAGCTTCAGCAATGATAGTACTTTCATCTTGGACATGAGCTGACAAAACCCTGTCAATATGGTATGATATCAAAAACATCACAAAAGTTTACTATGAAACTGACCGAAACAAGAATCTTAATTTTAATTTATAATCCAGGATAATTATGTCAAAGTAAGCAACAGCATATGAACCCTAACTTACTAACTTATATTAATGTTAAATAAAATTGTTATTTTAAAAAATTCAAAAACATAAAGCTGGCAGTAGCCCATTCTGTTATGAATGTCCTGAAATTATGACTAACTATTAGATGCATTTAACAAAGTCAGATTCTTGACATACATCTCTATATGCATTTTACTTTTTATTAAAGTTTTAATTATTGGAAAAATTCATTTGGTGTCATAATGCATTTAATATTAAGCATTTGATACAGAAGGGTTTAAAATAGTTTTAACTATATCTGCAACTTTATATCACGCACTTGCTTCTGGTCTTCTTGGGAGTGAATTTGGTTTTTTTTTGCTCCTCTACTTTTGGTTGCTTCACACGCTGTTTCCGACTTTTGAATCTGATCTGAATAGTAGCAGGATGGGCTGTCAAGGTAAGCAATGCAGGTTGACATATCTTGGTACTTCTGAGTACATTTCTTAAGCCTGTATGATTAAAAAAAAAAAATCTTCAAATTGATAATTACTTTTCTTACAGCAGGTTAATAACTTATTGAGAGTAAGGTTGTTAATAAGGTTGTTAAGACCGTTCGTTTTTGAGGACTGGCTAACCGTTCAAAAAAAGAACGGTTAACCGGCTAACCTCTCGTCCTTTTATCCCTTATGTTTTGAGAACTAACAAGAGAATGTTGTCGCCTGGCGACGTCTGATGGCATCAAAGCCCGCTTGCGTTCAGCTCTTTCCGCATTGCCCTCAATTCAATGCATTTTTTTAAAGAAAATTCCAAAGAATTCATTAAACAGTGATGGTTAATTGTCTTTTTTAAATATTTTATTTTGAGGACTAGTAGTTCACCGGTCTAAATAAGAGGACCGGTTCAATCGTTCGTTGAAGTTAGCAAGGTATTTTTCATTAGTCTCAAAAACCAACGCCTCGCCCCGTCCGTTGTGACGTCATGTTTACCTCTCTTGTGTGTGATGCCGGTCAACTCGCGTAGTAAAATTAATAATAATAATAAAATTATAATGCTACAGAGTAAACGATGATCAAATGGAATTTATTAAAAAAGAAACATATTACCTCATCAACTCGCCAGAATAATTGAATTTTGCAGCGCACACGTTCCCCCTCCCCGTTTTTTCTGTTCAAATAGGGTTTGAGCTACACTCGCCGTACTATTAATGTGGTAATCTTACGTCAAATGCCTATGACTAGCAGGAAAACTGTCACTAAAAGACCGAACTCAAATTTGTGGACAGATTAATCGCCCTATATTTTTGCTGCATCTTTCAAATACCTCTCGTAATATAGATACATGTACTTCACTAAGCGGCGTGCGGCGAATAGTTTTTTGAATGCCTGAAACAGACTATAAACCGGCGATCATAAAATGCAGATAGGTCACGGGGGTCATATGCTTTTATAGCTTTCTTTGTCTTTAAAAGAAACAGACTATAATTAATATAAATAGAAACAGACCTGGCCTTGACTGTTGTTGACATCAAATGCGCACTGTGTAGACTGTGTTAGCTCTCGTACAGTAACAGTGCCTCGACAACTAAGCAAATTAAAATTTTATTTTAAAAAATCATTCCTTAGCAGTAGCTAGTACTATTAGTTGTGAACTTCAGTGAAGCAAGGCTATAACGCGTCATGTACGCACGCTTACAGCTAGAAGGCTGAAGGCTTGAATGCCAACCTACTTGTCAGCTGGATCGTGGTATCGCTTTTACTCACTGTGACAAAGCGAGAGGGAGAGGCGCGTTACGGCTTGTGTTGTTAGTTTTTTTGTTTTGTTTTTCTTTTTGGTTACGCGGTCCTGAATAAAGATGACCGGTCCTGATCTGAGGACCGGCTAACTGGTTAACAAGTTTAGTTGTTAAGACCGCTCGTTTTTGAGGACCGGCTAACCGTACTAAAAAAGACTGGTTAACCAATCATCCTTATATGCCCTATGGGCCGCCATCTTTTATCCATACAACAATAATTAGCCTTAAATTTAAAGGGCTAATTATCGTTGTACGGATCCAAGATGGCGGTCTAAGGGGGAGGGGGAATGCCTCCCCTTAAAATTTGAAATAAATAATAAAATAACAACGGGGTGGGGTTTGGGGGCACCCTCCCCAAAATAAAAAAAAAAGAAACGGGGGAGGGGGAACGCCTCCCCTTATAATTATTAGATACGAATCATCGCATACGAAACTGTGGACATAGCGAGTGATGCAATAATCAATAAGTATAAGCGCGTGAATTTCAAGGCTTGCTCTTTTCCCCGATTTGCCAACGTAGCGCAAACATCGCATTGGAAATTTATTAGTGATTTGCTAAATGGACGAAGCTGATTTAAGTGTTTACTAGTGATATTTCGGAAGGATATAAGGCTAAAGCGAAGTACTCTGACCGTGACGTCATAACGCATCGCGACGCTCCCGGTTGCTATGAAGGATAGTTTCTTCCCTTGAATCTTGTTTGTTTTCTTATTTATTTATAACCTCCCCTTGCGGGGGAAACTAGTGAATTCAATTAAAAATTAATTTTAAAAAAATAACAGGGGAGGGCCCTCCCTCCCCTCATATATTCTGAAAATAAAAAAAACAATAAACAACAGGGGAGGGTTTGAGGGGAGGGCTCTCCCTCACCTCATATATTTAAAAAATACAAAAATGATTATACTATGCCTTTTTTAAACGGAGTGTCTACTGCTACGACAAAGTAACGGCAGACAACCCGCCCGGGTTGTCTGCCGTTACGACAAGTTACGACATGTCGTAAACAATTTTCTGTATTTCCATTATGCTATTACTAATACTTAAATACTAAACTATAATTCTCATAATGAAATATCATGATCACTAGATAAGCTTATTAATGAATTTTAAAGGATTAAAAAAAAATCTAAATTGAGCCATTAAATGAAAAACAGTTATAAATTAAAAAAATTACATTTTCTCAGCAGCTTCGCTAGATCAGGTGATAGTCTGTTTGCTTCGAAAATGATATAATACTATTGATAGCGGGATCGAATCCCGCTGGCGTCATGTTTTTTTTTTTTTAAATTTCATTTATTATTATTATTTTTTTAAAATCATAATGAGTATGCTGATAATTTTTGTTATTATTCTGAAAAGCAGATACGTTGACGTTGAATAAATCTGTTAAAATAAAAATATTTAGATTTTAGTTTTAGACATGTCGTAACGCTAGCAACATCCGACCGGATTGTCTGCTGTTACGACAATCTTGTCGTAACGCTAGCAACATCCCGCCGGACCGTCTGCTGTTACGACATGTCGTAGCACTAGTTTCCTGACTAGCGCTACGACATGTCGTAACGCTAGCAACATCCGACCGGGTCGTCTGCTGTAACGACAAAATTGTCGTAGTGCTAGCCACGTGCCATAGTAACAAGATGGCCGCCGGTAATGACGTCACGGTCAGCTATCTTCGTGTTTACCAGATATAACTCAAGAATTATTTATAAAGTGTATTTTTCGTGATTTTCTTCCATTGCCCGGCCCATTTCATTTCATTTTCAGCATTGTCCCCTCAGTTGGGACTTTCGATCCGCCCGCCATCTTTGTGACTTGCATAGTAACCAAAGATGGCGGCCGAAAAGACCTTATTTCGGCCTGATCCGTACAACGATAATTTACCATTTAAATTAAAGTAGGCTTAGTAGGCCTATTTTTTTTTTTTTTTACCAAAGTTGAAGTTGAAAGTGCCTAGCTGTCTGATCAATGAATTGCATCTTTCAAGCTCTACTATATAACCAGCTAGATCTTTAATCTCTAGTTCATTTTGAAAAATTGTTCAATTCATTATTTAAAATAAAAAAAATTAGATGTCTCGTTTTTCCGGTATAAACTTACAAGATGCTGTGTAGGTATTCAGAATTGACTTTGCCAAGGAGGCAGCCATTTTAAATCATTTGGTTGAGAGTGTAGATTTGCTTATTAGATATGGCAGCAATTCCGTGCACTGTTCAAGAATGTAAATTCTATGTACATAACGTTAGAGTCCTTAGTAAGCCAATTAAAGTTGTAAGCCTCATAAATGGAGGTTTTTATAAAGAAATGAAAAGGTTGCTCTCAATATAAATATTAAATTTAGGAGTGGATGACAAATAGCTCACACCAGTAACATTACAATAAAAACATTATTAAAATTATAGTTATAGGCTAATTGAACTAATTGATATGTAAAAACTAGTCTAGATTTTATTTATGCTTCATCAATTCTATCACAGCATAATTTTAAATATATTTTAAATCAATTTTAATAAAGTTTTAAAAATAATTTTCCATTTTCTTCTCGCTTTATATTACATACATAAAGACAGACAAGACAATATCAATAAACAACAATACAAATCAAAGTCGTATATATATCTTAGATATCTTATATTTACAAAGTACAAGGGTGCGGAATTTCTTTAAATAAAATAAATTATTTATTAAATATAATAATATTGTTTTAATGATATTTTTAAAATTTTAATTTATGGTGCTATTTTACTTAATTTCTTTAAAGCAGTTATGTGAAGAATTGATTCGGGCAAAATCCTATTTTTGACCAATGGTAGAACATCAGCCATATTTTTTTTGGTGTAAAGAATGAAGAGCTGACAGCTGACCGGTGACGAGAGTAAACATTGCAAACATACGGTCTGTTTATTTGCTTGTACAGTCTATAAATGAAGGTAAATTTCCTTAAAATTCAAGAAGTATATGCTTCAACGAAATTATTTTGATGTTCACTTTAAGTATCTCAGAAGCTGGTTTAATGTTATTTTATTAAGATGAAGATTATTTGCGGAGGGTAGCTTGAAAATTATTGCCCTTTCTGAATTTCTTTATTAACAATTACTAAACAAGGCAAAGTTTAGTTTTGGTTTCAGTCTTAATTCTGATTTACCAATACTAGTTTGTTTGGAAAACAATAATCCTCTCTTTAATTTTAGTCTCCTAAAGCCGAATTAATTTTAACTTTTTCTTTCAGTTTCAGGATTTAGTGTAGTAGTGTAGGATGTGGCTAGCGCTAGTTGTCATAGCAGCAGACGACCCGGCCGGATGTTGCTAGCGTTATGACATGTCATAGCGCTAGTCAGGAAACTAGTGCTATGACATGTCATAACAGCAGACGATCCGGGGGGATGTTGCTAGCGTTACAACATACGCCACTCTTTGCAGTAGCCACTTGGAAAGAATTAAGTCACAAACTCTTCTTTATATTATTATTGTATACGCATTTATATTATAATACGACATTAATAGATCCGGGCTTATTTGTGTGTATTAATTCTAAAATCTAAATTAATTTAAATAAATTATTTAAATAGATTTAATATTGGTCTACCGATTATAAATATGTCGGCCAATTTTGTTATACAATACTATACTATACTATACTTGTGAAAGTGATGCTGATGCCGAGTATTAAAATTTAGCATACCGTAAAGTAAAGCCGTAAATGAAAATCCTCAAGAAACGATTCGCGCACAATCGCTAGAATGTAAAATAATTTGTTTCGTGTGGAATAATAAAATGTACCGTGTGCAGATTTGTCACTGGAAACCATTCCATTCATCCTTCAACTTCATTTTAACTCTATTACTATTGGCATTGGCTTATTAGTATTGCTTTGTACTCGTTGATCGTTGTTTCATTCATAAAGGTTGGCAGTGTGCAAAATTTATTTAACTATTGGTTAAAATTAACAATTATTATTGTAAGTCAAAGCCGAAGTTTGTTGTGAGTCATAATTATTCATATGTCATCTAGAACTTGTAAACATATCAGTATAATTATAAGTATCAAAAACTTTGTTTTGGCAAAAACGAACATCGGTAGACCCCTAAGATTTAATCAATGTATCTGCTTTTCAGAATAATAACAAAAATTATCAGCACACTCGTTGTGATTTTTAAAAAAAATAATAGATGAAATTTAAAAAAAAAAAAAAAAACACTTGACGGCAGCGGGATTCGATCCCGCTATCAATAGTGTCATATCATTTACAAACCAACCCGACTATCTATTCGTCTAGCGAAGCTGTTGAGAAAATTCAATTTTTAAAAATTTATAAGTGATTTTCATTTAATGGATGAATCTAACATTTTTTTTAACCTTAAAAATTCATTAATAGGTTCACTTAGTAATAATCATGATATTTTATTATGAGAAATAAAGTTTAGTTTTCAAGTATTAGTATTAGCATAATTAAAATGCAACAAATTGTTTACGACATTGTCGTAACAGCAGAAGATCCGGGGGGGGGGGAATGTTGCTGGCGTTACAACATGTCGTAGCACCAGCCACATCCCCCTGGGTTGTCTGCCGTTACTTTGTCGTAGCAGTAGACACTTTGTTTAGTGTAACTTACCACCTTTTATAAATTATAATTTTATAACTAACTTAAATTTAAAATTAATGTTTTAAGAAAAACGCTAAAACTTACAACTTAAGACTAAGGTAAATGGTACCAGTTCCGTATTCCTATTTCAAAATTTGCAAATTGTCTGTTTCAGGAGCTATTGACACACATAATGTTACTAAGATAAATTACTTTTTATTAATAGGATATTGCTAGCGTTACGACATGTTGTAGCGCAAGCCAGGAAACTACGCAACTTCTGCTACGACTAGTCTTAGTCACTCTTTGCAGTAGACACTTGAAAAGAATTAAGACGCTATAATATCTTAACAAACGCTTCTTTATATTGTATACGCATACATATTATAATAGTATACGCATATATATTATAATATGACATTATTTGTGTGTGTATTAATTCTAAAATCTAAATTTATTTAAATAAATTATTTAAATAGATTTAATATTGGTCTATCGATTATAAATATATCGGCCGATTTTTCTATACTATACTTGTGTAAGCGATGCCAAGTATTAAGGCCTGGTATGAGAACTAACACTGCTTGGTGTTATCAAAATATGAATAGAGGTCAAGGCAGCGAGTATTACTATTTATATTACAAGAGGAAAGATTTCTGTCTTATAGTTACATTGACAGTTTTCCTGCTTAGTACATGCATGTCAAAGAATTTGTCTTAAAATAGATATCAAATTTGATGTTTTTAAAAAATTTATTTGGTTTGTGTTGGAAGAGAAGTACAATGGATATAGAAATTTGCTGAGTTGATGGCATCAACAGAAGAGATGAACAAGAGTGGTGGTGACATCACAGCTCTTTGATGTCCCTTTCACACATCACGAGGCGAAAATTTGATTCATTCTCTTGTAAGCTTTCAAAACTTAA
This sequence comes from Radix auricularia, assembly GCA_002072015.1. Lineage (NCBI taxonomy): Eukaryota > Metazoa > Mollusca > Gastropoda > Lymnaeidae > Radix > Radix auricularia. The sequence goes on along the minus strand of MUZC01000464.1, from coordinate 477,866 downwards.
GAAAAAATTTGGACTCAACGTTAAACTGGTCTTTTTTAAAACGTTTAACCGGTACTCAAAAATCAGCAGTCTTAACAACCTTAGGTGGTTTTTAACTGATCCCTTTTTTTAGTACAGTTAACCGTTTGAGGCAGAAAGGTTTTTAAAAAATCACCATTAGTCTACGTAGTGATGACCCTTAATTGATAATCGTCAGAATTTCTTTTTGATGGAAACTTAATATTTTTCATTGATATAACTACAATCCATTAATAAAACTTATCTTTAAATTTAATTTAGATCTGTGATCCACGATGCCTAAGGACAAATATGAACCACCGAATGAAAGAAGGCAGCACAGGATCATGCAGAGAAATGAGGTAGCAGAAGGTAAACAGTCTCGATGGTCGGAGCTGGAGATTTTCGGTAACCTTTGCTTTTTTTATGATAACCATATCTAACATTTGTGAAGCATGCTTTTTCTTTTAAATGTTTTATATAAATGAAGTGATTTTGTATATGAATTGTATGTTTACATTGAAATATTTTAAATTTTATATTTCTGCTGTTCTACCTTGTTAATCTGAATACTGTTCTTTAGCAGAAATTTTAATAGAATTGTGTTCTCTTCAATTTGAATAATTTCGGCAATCACTGTACTTTAAAATACCTGTAGTAACAGCCTACAGTATTTAAAAACTAACATGTTTAAAGAATTTATGCATTTCATTGGGATTGAAGGTCCAAGGTAAAGATCATCTAGACTCAGTAATCAATGGAAAATTTTTTTAAAAAATGGGGCCGTCCATAAATGACATCACGCGCCTGGGGGAGGGTGTCAAGCATTTGTGACAATGTAGGGGTTGGGTGGTAAAGAAATGTGACGTCACATTAAAATAGCGCATCTTTAAATTAAATTTCCACTTAACCACCGTAATTCATTGCTTGCAATTTATTTAATGACGTTTTCAATGGCTTCATGCATGTTAACTGACAAACTACAAGGTTTTTTAATACAACTTTTCCCTCTGAACATGAAACAAAAAAAAAACCACAGAAAAAGATTTAGTTTATTTGAATTAATTAATGACAGGAAGTTAACGAGTCTTTGAAATACGTCGACATTATTTACCGTATATACTCATTCTAAAGCTGACCATTTTTGGGGGGTCGGCTTACAAGCGGGTCAAAGGTGATTTCCGGATGTACATTGAATACCGGTGTTGTTATTGTAGATCATCAAGGTCCTTATCTACATTCTACAAAAGTCGACTCCTCTACCAGAAGCTATAAAATAATATTTAATATCTGCGCTTACCTTATTTACTCATTTTATTTATTTTGTTAATATTTGATTAATAAATTGTTTTAAGAATTTTGTTTTCAAAGATGAATTTTAATTAGGAGCTTTTGCCACTTTTTACACACATCCAAAGTAAACATTAAAATAAAAAAACGGCTACTCTGTGACTCTTGCCTAACAGAGAGCCCAAAAGACAAAGATAGGTAGTAAACAATCATTATGACTGATTTAGTTTGTAGTTTTAAAAAAATGTGTACCATTTTGTTTATGCTGTCTTATTATTTTTTGGGGTTGGCTTATGAGTGGGTCACACATTTTTAATACTAGTCTCTTCCAAAAGAGTGTGGTCAGCTTATGAACAAAAGGGCTATAGTATTGCAAAAAAAATGGATGCAGTTGCATACAAACCTTAGAGGGAGCATTGACCGCTGCCTAGCGAACATTAACATTCAAGCTGCTGAACTGAACACTATGCCATTGTAGTTGACATTTTTTTTTTATGTTCAGTTTATAGTAGCATTTACAGCAGGAATAAAAGTTTGTAGAGCACAATAGTATGTTTTTGGAAGTATGCTGTTAGCTGTAAAATGGGGTGCAAGGATGGTGGCTAAGTTGCATTCTATAGCTGTCATGACCAGTGAAGACTATGCGGCGTTTGGACGAGTACCTACGCAGTTTTTTTCAACAATATTGACAACTCTATGTATTATAATTAGGGATGTACAGGATTTCGGCTCTGGAAAAATCTGGCATCCTGCCATTTTTTACAAATCTGGCTCTGGCAGAAAATTCACTTCATAAATCTGTCCAAAGCCAGGTGGCAATAGAGCCATAATCTATATATATAAAAATCAAAGTATGTCTGTATGTGTGTGTGTGTGTGCTTGTCTGTTGTAACTGACTAAACCATTCATCCGATCGTCATGAAAATTTTTGAGATTGTTGAGTACCCTTCCGGAATGGTAACTGGCTACTTTTTTTCTCAATCTAACACTAAAGGGGCGCCGGGGGCCCTAAATGTGAATTTTTGCTTATATGAGCTATATAAAAATTAGTTTAAGCGCTATCTACTTGATAAATGGATGGATCTTAACCAAATTTTGTAATTATATTCGTGATAGCTAATATTAAAATACTATAGATAAGTCATCTCCAAAGGGCCGCGCTTTTGGGGCTGGGGGCCCAAAATATCTGTTTTCGTAAATGTTTAAGATTTTTTTCACTATTAAATTATTAAAGGTCTTGACAAATAATGATAAATGTATCCATTATTATCCATCTTAAAATAAAAAGTTGTTTTGCGCTTTATATCTTGCCCTGAATGGGCCTTGGGGCCCTTAATGTCTATTTTTGCTTATATGAGCTATATAAAAATTAGTTTAAGCGATAGCTACTTGCTAAATTGATGGATCTTAACCAAACTTGGTTTATAAATACTTGATAGTGAATATTAAAATATTATATAGCACTTAACTCCTAATGGCAACTCCTTCAGGGTTGGGGGCCCAAAATACCTGTTTTTGTAAACGTTTGAGATTGTATAAAAATAGATTGACCGCTAGCTACTTGGTAAATTGATGGATCTTAACCAATTTTTGTATCAAAAAAACTTAATAGCCTCTATTAAAATACTATAAGGTCCTGAATTTTCAATGATTAATTCTTCGGGGCTGGGGGTGCCAATTGTCTTTTTTTAGGGGGGGGGGTGGTTAATGTTAAGACATTTTGTCCATTCAAATTTTAATTAAAGATCTTGACAAATAATGACAAATATATCCATTATCATGCAAATTGAAATGAACAGGTGTTTTAGACTTTACATCTGGCACTGAATGAGCCCCATCGTGTCTTTTTTTCTTTAATTAAGTTTATATTGAGAAACAAATCTTGAGTACAATGGCGATAAAAAAATAATTTATTATCACTTATTTTTGCAGGTTTTTGGCATAGTAGCTTTTAAAACATCACTCATTGTATTCTTAAATAGTCATTTTTACTGAGATCGTTTTGAGCTTATAAAAACACAAGAGTCTATAAATAATTACTATAGGGAACTGAACTCTTTATGTTCTTCCTTCGGGTAGGCGTCCCCAAATTTTTTTGTAATGCACGTTAATAATTTAATTCCCAAATCAATTTTAAACATTATTGAGAAACATAGCTTGAATACAAATTATCACTTATTTTAGAGCCTGGCCCTTTAATGTCGTTTTTTTCTTTTTTTTAAGCCTTTAAATTACTATTTTATTTGTCCATTTGCTATGAAACTTTGACTTTTTTCACACTTCCGTGTCGGTTTCTGGCATAATTGTTTTTAAAACATAATACTCATTGGATTCTTAAATAGTCATTTTTACTGAGATCGTTGCAACGCACGACCGGGTCTGCTAGTANTATATATATATATATATATATATATATATGTATAATGGGTCCGGCTCTGGCCGGATTTTAAAAATTTGAATCCGGTACACCCCTAGTTGCGATATTAAATAGATTGCAGACTAACATTAACTACATAATTAAATGTCAAAAAAGATATATGAAACATGCTTGTTTTCAATTAGAAAATACAGCTTTGGGGGGCGGGTCAAAGGATTATAATGTAATATTGGAGGGGGTTATAAGTTTTTGTGACAAAGTATGATGAGAGGGGTAAAAATTCTGCCAAATCGCGTGACATCATTTATGGATGGCCCCAATAACCCCAACACATCCACTAGTGTACTCATTTTCCCTTTGAAAATCTGAAAGCATTTTTATTGTAAAGAGTTGATGAAAGCATGAATCTTGTAGACCAATTAATATGGCAGTTATCCATACAATTGGGAGAAATTGCACTAATGTTCTTACTAAAGGAATTATGTGATTTGAAACAAATCTTTAAATTCTTTATGATGTTAGGTCATTAACCTTAAACTCACTCATGTTGTGTGATTTTAGCATCTTTTTGTTAATAAAAAAAACAAATTGCAATTATCTTTATTTACATACGTTATATGGTAACAGTTTAAATTAGACTTGAAAAGGAAGATATTTCTAAAAGTTAAAAGAAAATGTTTTCCGGCACTTTATTTCCAAATATAACACTTCATTTTTTTCAGGACATTTGAATCAGATTTGTGGCATTATGTCTTACAATCCTATGCTCAAATGACTATTGTTCTGAAATATTTATTTTTTTTATTCAAGAAGATCTCTTTAGAGGTCTCATAGAAAATATGAAATTCTTGAATGTCCAGTCGTGAATATCATCAAACCCTTTGTATGTATTTATGTTTCACACTGTTTAAACTTTTTTCTTTAAACTTAGGATTTGTTCAAAACATAAGTGGCAACCTATGGAAAGTGGAATGGTTGACAGTGCTGTATCTGGACAACAACCATTTAAACCATATCCCAGCACAGATTGGTAGCCTGGTCAATCTAGAACACTTAGATGCTTCTCACAACTTTATCAACTCTGTGCCTCCAGAAATCGGAGAGTTGGTCAACTTGCGAGAGCTTAAACTGGCCTCAAATAGGATACGAGAATTACCTTGTGAGCTGGGGAAATGTTTTCAAATTCAGACATTAGGTATGTTATCATGATATGTTATTCCTGAAAGTACCAGTAGTAAAGAGTGAAAACTTACCCTAGAATTTGAAAACATTTTTTGTGCTAGTAGGAAATGGACATTATAGTTACCTACTTAAAAACTTTTAAAAATTTGTGATTTCTATCTAAAGAATGTTATTGTTATGTTGCCAAAATTATCTTGCTAATTCAAGTTTCAGTTTAAGCCGTAATTCTTCTTCATTTCTGTTTTTTTATAAATGGGATCTCTGATTTCAAATAGTGTTGGCTATAGATTAATTTGATTATTTTCAACAAAATGCTAAATTTGGCTAATATTTGAAGATCAGTTTTATCTATCAATAAAAAATCAATATATTCACTTTTGTTGAAGAAGAAAATTTGCTGTTTCTCTACAGATTTATCAAACAATCCTCTGAGCTTTGACATCAACAAATATTATACTGAAAGCTCAGCTAAACTGCTGTCTGCCCTCATGGACTCATTACACTGTAAGTAATGCTATCTAATCATTCCCAAATACATCAAATAACCTTTAGGCAGGGCCGGTCTTAGGCTTCTGCACCCATTCTTAATTTTCTCTTATTATCCTTATTAATTCCTTATCCCTGCCCAGACTGGGCCCCACGCAATCCGTTTAGATGCTTAGCTGCATAGGGCCCCGCAATAGCTAAGGCTGGCCCTGCCTTTAATGATATGTATTATTTGTGACTCACTTTCCAATCATGTGTTAAATGTTTCTTGATTTACACAAAAATTATTTTGATGGTCATACAAAGTATAGAAGAAAGACACAAATGAAAGTTAGTCTGCAGCTAACCTATATATTATATTAAAAAATATAAGTATACCAAAACCAAATCATCCATCAATTTCACAGAAATTTTTCTTTCATGGTGACACACGCCTTAAATTTACCATATATACTCATGTATACGTCAAGAAATCTTAGGAGTAAAGTTAATTTTAATTTGAACTTTTTCACGGGTCTGTGCTAGTTTTGATATATCATACAGAATGAGACAGCATAAAGCTTTTTAATAAAAAACAAATTACACAAACTATTTGTGTAAGAAAACAATAAATTGTTTTGATAGAAGTTTTGTGAACTGAATGCAGGGCTATATTGAGCTTTTGTTAGTGCTAGTGTGTAACATTAAATGCATTTACCTGCCTTGTTCGGGGTGGGTTAGTTTGACGTAATCTATCACTGGTCACTAATCCCCTACCCAAGTCGATCGGACTGCCATACCTGATACCTGGTCCGTTCCATCTATCAAAGCCTTGATTACCGCATCAAGCCAGATAACATCCGAACGTCACATTTGCACCTCTGGCCCCCACCAGACCCTGTGGCACCATAAAGGTCACCTGCCAGACCTGCCTATAAAGTCGCCCGCCCTAAATTCGATAGTCAACTAACAGCTTTGAGGCTGGGCTTGTGCATTGCTTATGCAGAGAAGTTATGACTGGGGCTCCAAAGTCCAGCCCACTGGCTAAACACGGCCCGTGCTTAAATTTTAACTGGCCTGTGGCCTCATCTTAAAGTAATTAATTGACTGAAATCGTATTTCTGTAATGATATTATATTTATAAGAAAAATCTAAATTTTGTTCTGTATTGAGTATGTCAAATGATGGTAAAAATTGATGACATTTTATTGTTTACCCCCTACTTGACATTAAGAGACCAAACAAAGAGAACAGATTTATTTACTTTGTTTGTTCTGCTTTCAATAAGATAAAATTATAATGGAAAAGAAAATCTCTGTAATTATTACTGATGTTGCCTCTGCCATGACTGCTACACTTTGTGGACTAGCATCACTTGCCTGTAAAAAAGTCAGCAAAGAGGGTGGCAAAGCATTTAAGCTCCTCTGCATCATTCTTCAAGTTCTTTATGCCAAACACCTTCAATGTGAACATATTAAGCCAAGCTATAAACTCTATTTGCTCCAAAGTTTCAGCTGTTTTATCTTGACACCCAGGGAGAATACAGAGGTGTTGTGTATCACAATGATGTAAGATGGCTCAGTCAGGGACAGCACTTCTACACACTAAAAAAATAAATTAGTTAATTCATGGAAAATAAGGTACAACCATTCCAGAACTATCGAACCTGCTTGGCTTGCAGATTTTGCATTTTTAGTTGATGTGACAAGACATCTAAACCTGCTTAACACAATGGTACAATGCAATAGTAGAATATATTCACATATCAAGGACAAGCTGCCATCATTTGAAAGGTAATTGTCTCAAATGCAGCATAATACCACACACTTCCTCACACTATAGGAAATCGTGATAAGTTTGCCAGAAAGAAGCTTCAATTAGCAAAAGCAGAGGTTGTTTGTATCATATTCCTGGCTGATGAATTTCAAAGACATTCTTAGGTCTTTGCAATGATTGCAAAGAAAATTATGTTTTTTTTCTTCAGCTTTAATATTCTTTGTGGACTCTAATAATGCGCCAATCCATCTGAAACTGGAACTCGTGAGTTTTAACATAATGCTGAATGTCACAGCAGACAACAAGAGCTTTCTCTCATTGACTTTTAACATCAGCTGGATAAAGACAGATTCCAAGAGATTCGAATGTTAACAAAATGCTCAGCTTGTTTGGCTTGACATACTTGTGTGAGCAAGCATTGTCAGTTTTGAATTTTGAAAACAATCTGTGTGAGGATGAGCCTAAGTGATTCTTACCTGCGTGATATCGTATGTATTAAACTCGTGGCATTGAGCCTAACCTCGCCTGTTTGCTGCAGTCAGGATCTCAGTTTTACTCTTACTTTGAAATAATGCAATAAAAATTTCTCAAGAGTATTTCATATTTGTTTATTATATAAATCTAACCCCCAAACAAATTTACTTCATGGAATATGGCCCTTCATGCTAAAAGTTTGGACCTGAGTTAAGACTCTGCATAGAGGTAAAATAATTTTTAAAAAAATTATAATCACACAATTTCAAAGCCAAAGTTTTACCCTTGACTTATCCACAAAACAGCATATTTCGGAATAGTTGGTCAAAATGCAATCCTTGACTTATAGAGGAGTATATATGGTATATATATTTTTTTCCACACAAATTTGTACTCATGTCCTGGCTGATCTAGTTATACGTTTAATAGTTTAACTAGCTTTACCCATTTTTGCCTTAATTTAAAAGGTTACGTTTTTTTTCTTTGTATTGGAATCTTCTCTGCACAATTTGCAGAGTTAGCATTTAGACTACCAAATATTGCAATTTATGGGGAAGTAATTCCGAGCACTGAGAATATATATTTTAAGCCATATCAGAAGGTCATTCATGAGGTAGAACTAATTTTTATCTTAAATGTTTAGTCACGTGTTTACCGAGGTCACAAGTAAATGATGCAACAAAGAGTTATGATAACTTTTCCTACTCTCACTCTTTGCCTTATGGTTTTTCAAAGTTCTTTGAACCATTTTTGTTGGCTGAAATCACCGAACCAGAAAACATTTTTTGCTGACATCTAAAACATAAGGATCTTGAAGAGGTAAGCTGAAATATTTTTTTTAAAATCAAACTCCTAATCAATATATTTTGATTTCAATAGTTGTTTTTTTTCACTTTTAGTGATGTCTAATTTAATCAACTCTATTACAAATTTGTATTGTGATGTAAAATCCTTCGATATGCTACTTGATGCAGTTTAGAAAATGTAATCATCTTAACATGGGAGATAATTACGATGTAACTTTTAGAATATCGTAGATGTGTTAACCCCCTTGTTTAAATTTTATTTTTTAAACAAAACACTTTATTGTCCCACATAAATAATATTTTAAAAAATCATGTTAAGCCTGGTCCCTTTTGGAACTCAGAACGTGTTAGCGCATTTTCGTATTATGTATCAGTACTTATGTTAGATATCAGCATTATGTAGTTATCAGTAATTGTGTTTAGATTTTAGACATATTTTTATGAATTTTCTTGTGTAATGAATATACCTGAAAAAAAAATTATTTAAAAGTCATTTCTTTACATTTTAAAATTTTTTATTTTCTCTTTAATCTAACTACAAGTGGTTTGTGGTCACTGAAATAGGACTCATAAATGAAACATTCTAAATTGTAATCATCTTATCGCCCAAATACTCCGTCAATTGTTGTTTGATAGATCGTAGTTGCCAATCTTGGTGAAAGTAGTTGAATGTTGAAGCTTGTTTCGAAAAAGTTTTCAATTTCTGCCCCTGGGCCGCTAAGATCTTGATTGAAGTCACCACAAATGATGACGTAAAACTCTCTAAACTTTTACACATATTCTAATGACGTCAACAAAAAAAAAAAACTAATACTTTTGATAATACTAAGACTTCCGGCAATGGCGGCCGTTGCCTGCGCCAGTGTTATCTCTCGATTCGCAATGTTTTTTGGTAGTTTTAACGGGTTTTTTTTAACGGATCGAGTAACTGAGTGTGGATGCACAAATGGCAGGTCAGGACATACAAAAAACATATATACATCATGGGTCTAGGACTTATGGATGCTGAGATCTAGGGTGATGACAGACGGACGGACGGACAAAACGGGTGCAATAGCGCATTCGACTTCTCGAAAATGCGCTAAAAATACAACCCCCAAACATTTGTCTGTTTACTTACTTTAAATATTGAAAATCCAAAATTATGGGAGGATTAAAATAAATTATTTACACACATTTATTTTAATCCATTTGACAAGGTTAGTCACAGCAGGGAAGAGTATAAACAAGGTATATTTAATTATATTTTTGTCTGACAATACTGTCCATATTTTGCTCAGATGAATCGGGTTGTAAGATTATTTGAGTTTTTTTGGTAGACTAGTTTAGGTTTCATTGTCCAGGCTTGTTATCTGTTGCTATGACATGTGTACTTTTCATAAAAATATCATGAGGGCAGGTATTTTTTTACTAGACTATTTTTTTGTATTGGTGTATATTTGTAATATCCTTTGACTAGACTAGGCTTCTTTAAAAAAATGATGTTGGTTTGACATAATTTAAAAAAAAATTGATTTGACAGATTTTGTTTGAATAGTTTTTTCCCCTGAATGGGTTTGTTTGACTAGACTTTTTAGCTTTGTTTCACTTGAGTGTTTGGGGGGGAGGGGGGACTTTTCTAGGCTTGTATAAGCAGGAGTTATGTAATCATTTGAATAGTTATTTAATTTTAGGAAGTATAACTGGGTCATATATTTATTTATTTATTCATATCTCAAACTAATTTTAAAAAACTAAAAATGGTAACGAAAGGTCACAATTGGCAAGTAAAAAAAAAAAGATTAAGTTTTCCACAGAAATTGATAGAGTGAGTTGATGTGAGTTCTTTGACCCAGGACTGTTGGACATTTTCACCTGTATTTGTTTTTAAAGAATGATTCTGGCAGATAAAACAAAACCCAAGAGCCCCACAAAAAGTATTGGCTATTGTTTAAAATATAAAAATAATAGTAATAATTTGATAATTTAAATAGTACAGTATCTCAGCAAGCAACTGGGCTAATTTGACATAGCCGTGCATTTATATACATGTATTTCGCCTACACACTCAAATTCGTTTACAGCACAATGTTTACAATATTTTAAACCTTATATACTGGGTGATCTATGTGTAAAATAACATCCGTTCCGCCAAGCCTCAGCTCACGGTCACTAGCCAAGATTTTAAATAACTTCTAGGCCCATAATAATTAAGTACTTTAAAATCTACTCTAATGTTCCACTGCTCCTCAGTGTTGAGTGAAACTAAAACTTTAACCTGATTTGTTAAACCAACAAATACTGAACCAATGGCGTTTTTTTTCTCTTTCTTTTTAAATCCACTAAAACAGTCGTCCTAAACCTAGTAGTGAGATGCTTATAATGATTTTTTTTTAAAGTTGACCCTACTAAACGTTTTCAGAAGACCTTGGGATGGCCATTAAATAGACTTCTTGTTGACTTTGACACCGTTCTTGTTTTCTTATCTTGGGACATTACTTGACCACACACAAGGGGAGACTCCACATTCACTTAACTCATAAAGAACACTTGGTTCCATTGTGCAACGTATGCAAATACCTATAGTAACGTTTTATTGACTGTGGAGCAATTATTTACCAAGCGGCCTATTATCCGATTACCGTATCTGTTTCTTGGTTGCTGGAAATGGTAAAGCAAAGAATGCGTCTTTTATTTCGAGCTGGATTTACTAGAGTTAACTCCCCCCTTTAGAAGACTTTCACCACTAAGGCATTGTTGAAATCGCTTTAAATAAAGCCTATTGTTGGTGTCACTTCACTAATGTGATTGACGTCACTTCAGCAAAGTTAGTTGATGTCACGTCAGCACATTTGCTGGATGTCACTTCTGCAAATTTATTAGTCAATTGAATTTGGTTGATGTCACTTCTGCAAATTTAGTAGTCAATTGAATTTGGTTGTCACTTCTTCAAATTTAGTAGTCAATTTAGTTGGTGATGTCATTTCAGCCAATGCTGTTGATGTCTTTTCAGCAAATTTAGTTTTCATTTCATAAAATTTTGGTTATGTAAATTAGCATTTTATGTTTGGCCCATTTACTTAAAATGATTAGCATGATGGCTAAATACGGGTTGGAAGGTTTCTGGGCTACCCCTGAACTCTTCAATAAATCTGATCTGTTGATAAACCATTCAGCAAGTAACCTTTGTTTATTAAAGAGTCGAAATGGTCGACCATTCGCTGCTTGTACCCGCGTCGCATATCCAGATTGTTGCTGTTGAGGCATGAATGGGAAACTAACTGGAGTATGTCCTTCCACGCAGAAAATGTCAACTGCTAAGAGTAACAAAGAAAAAGAAACAAATAAATTCAAAATATTTCATTCATGGCAAAGAACTAACCCAAACTAAAGATGCGAAATACTTAGGAGTCATAATAAATGAGAAACTATCTTGGAATCCCCATGTCAATGAAGTTATTAAAAAATCAAACAAAACCTTAGGCTTTATAAAAAGAAACTTTTACAAATGTAACAAAGATATAAAACTAAAATGCTACCTCACCCTGGTGAGACCTATACTAGAATATGCATCTTCTGTATGGGACCCATCCACCTAAGAAAATATTGATAAGTTAGAACAAATCCAAAAAAGAGCTGCCAGATTCATTACTGGAGAATATTCAAAACTGACAAGAGTAACACCATTAGTTGAATCATTAAACCTTGAAACACTAGAGAATAGAAGAACCAAGAGTAAATTAGTAATTATACATAAGGCAATTAATTCTAATTTAGAAATACAACACAAAGATAACTTAATACAACCCTCAAATAGACATAAAGATAAAAACACCTTTCTTATTCCATATGCAAGAGCAAACACATACAAGTTTTCTTTCTTTCCATCTGGTATTCGGGCGTGGAATGGGTTGCCTGAAGAAACCAGGAAAGCCAACACTTTATCATCTTTTAAAACTCTAGTAAGAATACAGGACTAAACACAAACCATAGAAATACGTAGGACGCAATAATCTTCTGTACAGAAGGAGCGTCTGTAACATATAAGATAAGAAGATAAGATGTGCATGTTATTCACTTTGTATTTAACTGAAATTCAGTGTAGTGTGTAGTAGTTCTCATATCAGCTTTTTATTTTAAGGGTAAATCAGATTAACTTGACCTAGACAGAGTCACTCTAACCCCCGCACCTTGTCATCCGTGGCACTACAGCCCATGTAGGGCCCTGGCCTGCGAAATCACCTTCTTTTGATCAGCTCATTAGTGGTGTTCTGCCTCCAAACGGGGCATTCGCAGGCTTGTCCATGGGAATGTTTTTCCCATTGGGATTCCCATGGGAAACGTCCCATAGGATGGGATGGGACAGGCATAAATTGCCATGGGATGGGATGGGGATGGGACAGAAAAATATGACCCATGGACAAGCCTGGGCATTCGAGCGGCTGCAGTTCTGTATCCAACTCATCCGTCTAACTCTTTTTTTTTTGTTTTTAAATTTTAAACTCACTTTTTATAATGGGGTCTGCGTCTTTTGCGGCACCTTCATCAGCATTTACTTTTCGCATCAACGCAGCTCATGCTTGAATTCTTTGTTCTAAACTTTGACAGTTGCCATGCCATCAGTAGACTGAACTGTGTCCACCAATGTTGCCATCAAACCAACTGTCGCGTTTAAGCTGACTGCGTGGTCTCGGGAGCTGGTTGCTCGCGATGTTGATAATGCCCATGGTTATCGTTTCAGAAAGTCCCCATAGCTGCTGTCTCAAGTTCATCTCCCATGAAACTCCCTAAATTATGTTTCTTGTATGAGCCTTCTGTTCTGCTCCTTCTCACCCCGGACCTCCTGAATTATCATCATTTACACTTAGTCATCAACGCTCTACATCTTCACAACAGGGCTGTTACTAAACGTTAAATGGTTTGTAAAAAGGGGCCATCCATATAATACGTACGCACAAATGTTGCACCCCCGTACATCATTTTCGGGACAACCCCCACCGTATGAGTACATAAAATCCCCCCCCCCCCTTTTTTTTAAAAGCCATAGTCACAAGATAGTGGTTCATGACGTCACATCAAAATGTGCAATTTTAAATAAAATAAAAATTCCACTAACATATTTGATTGGTTGCAATTTATTTAATGGCCTTTTAAAGGCTTTCGCGCTTGTTACAATATTAAAATGCAGGCCTACACTACATAAAATACTTAAATGAGAAAATAAATTGATTTCTGATATGTTCATTTTCAAATAGAAAAAAAGTTTTTATGGGGGTTGGGGGAGATTTTTGACGTAATATTAGAGGGGTTCTAACTTTTTGTGACGAGGTGGGAGGGGTTGAAAAATCGGCCAAAATCGCAGGGTGTCTTTTATTGACCGCCCCTTATAAATCAGGCGAATATATTTAGGTACTGAATTTAGTAATGTGTGAACGTTTGGTCTGAATCTAATGTTAATTACCGTAATTCAAAGTAATTAAAATTTCAGAATTTCGTTTACATTAAGATTATAAATATTTATATGTCTTGACTCAGTCGGTCTTGTATGCCGTTTGCAGTCTGAGCGGTTTATGTTACTAGGCTTCGTATTACATAAATCAAATTTGTTGTGTGTACGCACGCATTCAATCGAGACACCCCCCCCCCCCCCCGGACGCATCCGTAAGCAAAATGCCGTTAATTTAACAGCCCCTACCCCCCTCATTGCGTACGTAATATATGAATGGCCCCCAAACATCCAATACCACCATAATTTTACTGTGTCGGTGCGTCTGGAAGCTCGGCGTCAAAATTTTAGTCTAAGAATTATTTTAAGGTTCAAGTAACAAGGGAGAAAATGGAGCATTCGCATAACATGCTGAATGAGTTTATCAAACTTCCACCTCAACCCCGCCCTTCACGTCTTTCATATCTGAATGCAGCCATCAGTATAGATAAAATATCTCTTTTAATTATACTCTATTATAACAATAACATAAATGCACCGAGGATGAGATATCAGCGCGTGTCGTGGATAACTCCAACTAAGACTTGGATGAAATTGATTACGGGTATATAAAAAAAAAGTCCATTCAAATACTTTGGCGTCTTCTATTTAAAGAAACTTTTACATTAGCTTGGGGGTAAGTTTCTCAATACTGGAATCGTTGAAGGGACTCGGTGTGTGTGGACGCTCCACGAATCTTGAGGAGCACTAATTGACTTGCTCTGGGCGCTGGAAGTCGCGCTATGCTGATGCCACGATATTATATCCAACTCGCCTGTATAGAAAAAACAAACTTAAGCTCATGTCTTTTTTTTTTTTTTTTTTTGGGGGGGGGGGGGTGTTTTTGTTTTTTTGGAAATGCAACTCGACTGTAGAAATGTGTGTGATGAATTATAAATGACATCCCACTGATGTTTGTGTATGGCAAGGGACCTATTATACATTGTTCTATACCAAACCGACTTGTGGCAATTAATGACCTGACCGGTTATTAGGCTTAGGGAAAATCTTTTCAGCCGATTATCGGTTCACACAATCTATTCCAAAAGTTGACGCTAAAGAATGGTTTGAAGAACAAGACATCGCAAGATTGAATGAGTTACTCGGTCGCTCTGTGCTATCAACAGTAATCCGTCACTCTGGACTACTAGTGGTAGTATGGCAATCACACTGTAGAAATACAAGCATGTGTAAGACACTGGCTATCAACAGTAATGTCAGTAATCTGTCACTCTGCACTACTAGAAGTATTAAGTCAATCACACTGTAGATATACAAGCATTTGTAAGACACTGGCTATCAACAGTAATGCCAGTAATCTGTCACTTTGCACTACTAGAAGTATTAAGTCAATCACACTGTAGCATTGCAATCATGTGTAAGACACTGTGCTATCAACAGTAATGTCAGTAATCTGTCACTCTGCCCTACTAGAAGTATTATGTCAATCACACCGTAGTATTACAATCATTTGTAAGACACTGTGCTATCAACAGTAATGTCAGTAATCTGTCACTCTGCCCTACTAGAAGTATTATGTCAATCACACTGTAGTATTACACGCATTTGTAAGACACTGTGCTATCAACAGTAATCCGTCACTCTGCACTACTAGAAGTATTATGTCGTGACTCGGTAGCATTTCAAGCATGTGTAAGACACTGAGCCAACGGCAGTTAATCTTTTCGCTCCGAATCACGACAAGCTATCCACCAAGTAGTTTGATTCTATATAACGTAGGCTGGGCTGTAAAACCTACCGTAAAAGACCATCAATCGGTCAATCTAAAGTCAGCTGTAGTCCTTGCTGGGTGTTACGGAATGTATGTTATTAAATGGTATCCCCCCCCCCCCCATATTAAATGGTATCCCCCCCCCCCCACACCCTATAGGTGTCATAAAAGACTTTGTGATAACCGGGCTGCGTGGTGTGTTGGGTCAATAAATAACATGTGACGGCGCTGGTATAGCTAATTGCAGGAAATGGCGCTGTAATGTGTCGATGGTATGCCGATGGTAAAACACATTAATCAGCTTTCAAATTGCCTCATATCTTAAATTTAAATCAATCAATCTCGCACTTGTGCACCATTTAGAAACAGTGTAACTGTGTTTCAGATATCGCCTCTCCGCGACATTGTATTTTGGGATGAGTGCAGTGTGGTAGCGTCATAAGGGGGTGGAGCATTGTGGAAATTTGCCCCGGGCTCCAAATCACTAGGGGTTCAAATTTGCTATCAATGAAAACAAATTTATACTCATGACCATCTGCTCTTCTGACTTTTTCACAAAGAAAAGTAAAAACGAAGCTACGGTATCTGAAGTTTGTTAGCTTAAATTTCTTCCCTCGTAAACTTGATAATTAGATTGGGCGTTCTTAAGAAAAAATTTCTTAAGCGGGTTGTGAAAAGAGATGGTGTTCAAAGCATCAGGTGTACTGTAATTGCTGAACTCACTGAGGAAATATTAGAAGCTTTGAAAGTGATGACAGATACCACAATAGAGACCACTGAAACCAAAGATGATAACGACGGTTTTATTTGTTCATCATGATGGATGTGCTATATTTAGTATATTCATCATGATTTAGATTAAAAAATCTAGATCATGATGGATATACTAAATATATTAAACTCACCGTCGGTTATGTCTGTCTTTCGTGGTCCAGTGGAAAAACTAAAGTAAAAAATGTCTGACTGTCCTTGATCCTATCGAGTTGATAATTTAAATATTTTGTTCCGCCTGATAGCATTGTAGCAATGCGGGAGGGTATTCAACAGCTTCCCAAAGTTTCATGCTTCTACGTACACGGACAACTGGGGAATTAGTGATGTATCAGTTTTATATAAGACAAAAACTACATTTGGGCCCCCAGCGCCCCTCTTCTTTTTAATGATAAATTATATGTATTTAGTCTGTTAACACCACAGGAGTGTAGAACAACTTTCAATAGCTTTATGCTCCTACCTACACGATAATTTGGATATTTAGTGATGAATCTGTAACAGATAGCTTATAAAAGGAGAAAAATCTACATTTGGGCCTCCTGGTGTATGATAATTTTTAATTTGTTTTGTCTGTTTCCATCGCGGAATAGTACTTCCCTAAGTTTTATGTTTCTACCCATATGTGGAAATCGAACATTATCGTTGTATAAGTTTTTATATAAGAAAAAAAAACTACGAAGAAACCGGAAAATTGGAGACTTAGTGAGTGTCAAGGTTAATAAAACTACATTTGTGCCCCCGACCTCATAACAGTGGGAATGTTAAAAAATCTCTTTCGCCAATTACACGAAAAATTGGAGCATTAGTGATTAGTCGGTTTTTAATATAAGAAAAAACTACATTTGGGCCCCTGGCTCCACAGAAAGTGATACTTTAAAAGGTTTTGACCATTACTGTCGCGAAAATGTAATCAACAACTTCCCAAAGTTTCATGCTTCTACCTACACGGGAAATATGAGAATTAGTGATATGCAGTTTTTATATAGTTCATATAAGGAAAAGACTACATTCTGGCCCCCGGCCTCCGTTGAGGGATATTTTTTTTTTAATTCACCTGCAACCATCGCGGAAGTGTACTTAACAACTCCCCAACTTTTCATGCTTTTACCTACTCGGGAAATAGGAAAATTAGTCATTTTCAATTTTTATAAACCTCATATAAGGACAAAACGTTTTTTGGCCCCCGGCCCACATTTAGTAATAATTTAAATAATTTGTTCACCTGTTACCATTGCGGGAATGTACTTAAAATCTTACGAAAGTTTCATTTTTCTACCTACATGGTAAGTAGGACAATTACTGGTTTTCAGTTTTTATTACGCTCATTTAAGGAAATAAGTACACCTGAGCCCCAAGCCCCCCCATGAGTGGACATGGTAAAAAAATTAACCAGTTATCGTCGTGAGAGGGTACTCAATAACTTCCCAAAGTTTCATGCTCATAGGTAGGAACCTAAAAGGAAATTTGTAGATTTAATGATGAATCTGTTTATATAGCTCATTTAAGGGCGAAAAAACTACATCTGAGCTCTCGGCCCCGAGTGAGTAATATTTTTATATTACCATCGCGGGATTATAGTCAGCAACTTCCAAAAGTTTCATGCTTTTACCAACATGGGAAATTTGAGAATTAGTGATGAGTCAGGTTTTATAAATGTCATAAAAGAACAAACTTGTTTGGGCCCGGGGCCCGTCATAAGTGGGAAATTTGAATTTCTTTTTCGCATTTATTGTTGTAAGAGTGTACTCAACAACTCCCCCAATGTTTTAGGCTTCTACCTACGCGGAAAGTGGAGAATTTGGTTATTTTCAAGGTTAATATAGCCCATTCAAGGGGAAAAAAACATTTGGGCCCCCGGCCTCCCATGAGTGGGTTTTTAAAAATTCATTTTCACCAGTTTTCATTGCGAGAGTAAGCTCAATACATTCCAAAAGTTTAATGTTTTTATCTACACGGAAAATTGGAGAATTAATGATGAGTCGGTTTTTAATATTAGAAAAAAACTGCATTTAGTCCCCCATTTGTTTTCAATTAGGAAATACGTCTTTTTTAGGGGGGAGGGGGTCCAAAGCTTTTGTGACGAAATATTGGAGGGGGTTCTAATTTTTGAGTGACGAAGTGTGACGAGGGGGGGGGAAGGGGGGTAAAAAAATCGGCCAAAAACTGACGTTATTTATGGACTCCCCCAAACTATTTTTTCTTCTTTGTTTTGTTCCTGCATTTTTGGACTCTTAATAGAATAAGTTCAGAGCTACTTGCAGCAACAAGGACTTGTGCTTGATAAAATGAGTCCAAACGTTGAAAGCATTTGTTCAATTAAATCAGGAACAATGACACTGTTTCGTGTCAAAGTCAACTAAAAAGCTCTGCTTCAAAAAAAACCAAAAAAAAACAAACGTATAGGAGATGTACATGGGTCATGTAGAGGCTTGGACGAAGGGATTGGTGTCAACACGCAAATTGTTAGGGTCGAATCAGCTCGACCTTCCCCGGGTGTTGGCAACCCTCGCTCACTTTACGCCATGCACTGGATGAGTGCATCCCCGCAATCAACAAAGCATGGGTATATTTTTATACCCCGCCCCGCCCATTACGCCAAAGAAATCATTGGTTAGCAAGAGACCATTGTAAAAATGTGTCACCAGTTTTCCCCGCTATTAGCTGTACCCCACGTCACCTTTGGTGCCACGTTTCCCCGGGTTAATAGAGCAGTGTAATCTTGGCTAATCGTGTACAGATATAGCCATAAATAGTGAATTAAGCATTGAAAACAAATATAGCTTTGATAAAGACATGCCACACCGACAATAAGTTCCATGGATTGCTTTTGCTTCCTCCAATGGCGTTGCATGCTGATACTCAATTTTCATAATTTTAATTGTAGATCAATGTAGCGGTCGTGGCGCAAGCATTGGCTCATTTGAATTTTACGAGATGATATAAATGTTACATTTATTTCCACATGTCGTTTATTTATTCGCTATATTTAACAAGGGACGTCTATTAATATGTGTATAAAATTAAATATGTAACAATACAGTAGTTTGCTACAATATGTGTGTATGTATGTATATACAACGGGTTTCTAAAAATGTGTATAAAGGTGTAGCAACACAGTAGGTTGGTGAAGTGTAAATAGTTAACAACACTGGAATTTATATGTTGAATTAAACACAGTAGGTTATAGTTTGGATTTTACTACTGAAGGTAGAGAAAGTCCCTCCCCCTTTTCCAATACACCGTCCTTCTAGTAAAGCTACCCAAACCAACCTCACTTTGACCAACTTAATTATTGTTATATAAAAATAAAAACACCTTCACAGATGTACTTAACCCCCTCTCCCGGCCCCGCCTCCCTTTAATATTTTCAAGGTTTTATTGACTTGTTTATTAAACACTATCTGCCTGGAAGCGGGAATGGTGTACGTGTTAAATGGTGGGTCGGGGGGGGTCGGCTGAAGAGCTGCATAGTGACTCAGTATTATTACGAGTCGTACGTAACGTTTTATTGCTGGCGCGCCGCAGAGCGTGATGCACTTGATGCTATGTTGTGATATATTTTGATATGATGCCTAAAACACTTGAACGCCTACCGTTATGTTAGGACATATTTAACCAGCTTCAAAATTACTGCTGTAAATTATCACAGCATAGTCCAGAGAAAACACTTGTTAAACAAACCGAACATTACTCAAATGACCTAAAAACTAAGGGTGCAACAGTTGATACCCACAACATACTGTAACCCATATAAATAGCAAATGGAGGGGTTGTTTTTTTTTCCTTTCTTATTTGACTTGCATCTCTACTTTAGTTGGCACAGCATGAATATAATAATAATATAAATAAAACTGGAACTGACCCCAGGTGCTTGATCGAATCTTTTCCTTCGGACAGCTAAAATTATAGTGATTCATCGTGCTACTAACGCCTCAGGTCACGAACACTTCGGGCTTCTAACAAACACTTTTTAAAGTCTTGGATAACGAACAGTGCCTAGGGTTACGAACGAAGGCGAGAGAGAAGAGAGAGGGGGGGAGGGATGGGTAAGAGAATGGATTATTTGTTTCAATGATTTCAATGTTGCAACTTACGAACCGACTTTTGAAACTAATTAAGTTCGTAACCGAAGTTACTACTGTATTCTTAAATGACATTTATATAGGTCATAACCTTGTATCTAATAGCCATACTCTGTTGATTTTTTAGAAAGATTTCTCGAATTTCCATTTTAGCTTTCTATAGTACATTTATATAGACATATCTTAGTCATATTCTGCCCCTAGTAAAATGGGTTTTATTTTCAGAGCGTTAGAATCAATTAAGCTGCGCGGTCATGCAGATATCTGACCGACGCCTCGAAACAGTTTAGAAATATTGCTTAGCAAATTTGGTAAAATATTGCACAAAAAATGTGCATTTTTAACTTTGCACTCGGACCAAGGAACCTTACAGGGAACATTGCGTTTCACTGTCCAGCTGGTGTGTGTGTCGTCTCTAGAACATGGTCTCAAAGTCCAGCTGCTGTGTATGGTCTCTATAACACGGTCTCACTATCCCGCTGCTGTGTGTCGTCTCTAGAACATGGTCTCACTATCCCACTGCTGTGTGTCGTCTCTAAACATGGTCTCACTTCACTGTCCCGCTGTGTGTGGTCTCTAGAACATGGTCTCACTTCACTGTCCCGTTGCTGTGTGTCGTCTCTAGAACATGGTCTCACTTCACTATCCCGCTGCTGTGTGACGTCTCTAGAACATGGTCTCACTTCACTGTCCCGCTGTGTGTGGTCTCTAGAACATGGTCTCACTTCACTGTCCCGCTGCTGTGTGTCGCTGTCTATAGAACATGGTCTCACTTCACTGTCCCGCTGCTGTGTGTCGTCTCTAGAACATGGTCTTACTTCACTGTCCCGCTGCTGTGGGTCGTCTCTAGACCATGTTCTCACTTCACTGTCCCGCTGCTGTGTGTTTTCTCTTGAACATGTTCTTACTGTCCCGTTGCCTTGTGTCGTCTCTAGAACATGGTCTCATTGTCCCGCTGCTGTGTGACGTCTCTAGAACATGGTCTCACTTCACTGTCCCGCTGCTGTGTGTCGTCTCTAGACCATGGTCTCACAGTCCCGCTGCTGTGTGTCGTCTATAGAACATGGTCTCACTTCACTGTCCAGCTGTGTGTGGTCTCTAGAACATGGTCTCACTTCACTGTCCCGCTGCTGTGTGTCTTCTCTAGAACATGGTCTCACTATCCCGTTGCCTTGTGTCGTCTCTAGAACATGGTCTCAGTATCCCGTTTCTGTGTGACGTCTCTAGAACATGGTCTCACTTCACTGTCCCGCTGCTGTGGGTCGTCTCTAGAACATGGTCTCACTTCACTGTCCCGTTGCTGTGTGTCGTCTCTAGAACATGGTCTCACTATCCCGTTGCCTTGTGTCGTCTCTAGAACATGGTCTCACTATCCCGTTGCCTTGTGTCGTCTCTAGAACATGTTCTCACTATCCCGTTGCCTTGTGTCGTCTCTAGAACATGGCCTCACTATCCCGTTGCTTTGTGTCGTCTCTAGAACATGGTCTCACTTCACTGTCCCGCTGCTGTGTGGTCTCTAGAACATGGTCTCACTTCACTGTCCCGCTGCTGTGTGTCTTCTCTAGAACATGGTCTCACTATCCCGTTGCCTTGTGTCGTCTCTAGAACATGGTCTCACTATCCCGTTTCTGTGTGACGTCTCTAGAACATGGTC
>MUZC01000464.1:440868-454719 GCA_002072015.1 Radix auricularia | reverse complement strand
GTCGTCTCTAGAACATGGTCTCACTTCACTGTCCCGCTGCTGTGTGTCGTCTCTAGAACATGGTCTCACTTCACTGTCCCGCTGCTGTGTGTCGTCTCTAGAACATGGTCTCACTATCCCGTTGCTGTGTTACGTCTCTAGAACATGGTCTCACTATCCCGTTGCCTTGTGTCGTCTCTAGAACATGGTCTCACTTTCCCGTTGCTGTGTGACGTCTCTAGAACATGGTCTCACTTCACTGTCCCGTTGCTGTGTGTCGTCTCTGGAACATGGTCTCACTTATCTGTCCCGCTGCTGTGTCGTCTCTAGAACATGGTCTCACTTCACTGTCCCGCTGCTGTGTGTCGTCTCTAGAACATGGTCTCACTATCCCGCTGCTGCGTGTTGTCTGCATGCCGGCAGCTGATCACATGATTATCGATTCCCTGATGTCATCGCTTCCAGTTCTGGTGACCAAGGCTCTCGCCTAGCTAGTTTAGCTGCTACACACAGCAGGCGCTCTTCTTGTGACATGTAGTTAGTGCCACCGCTTCACTTGTAGTTAGTGCTTTCCGCTTCACTTAGTGTTGCTGCTTCAGTTTCAAAAGTTTCAGTTTGCATTAGCTGCTGTTTCACTTGTGTCTCCGCTCCATGTCCACCTCAATGTGTGAGTAGTTGGCAGACAGTGTGAGTAGGGAGTACTGGCATCAATGCTCTACGGACTTTGCTCATGTCTTCGTGATCCTGTGAACGTAAGTAAACTTGCCCCGTCATAAACGCGCGTGTGTTTGTTCTATTTGGGAGATTAGTCAACAAGCCAAACACACTTAGCTAAAACAAAGGCGGGCTTTGTTGATGTTTTTCGTGACCCAGTTTGTTTAATTTGACATTGATCCGAGTGTTGACATGACGTCATCGACCCTGACCGAATGAAGGCTCGGCCAGCCGAGCATGGAGGTGGGGCAAAGTCGTATTTAATTACCGAAAGCTGATGCCCCGGGTCACTCTTAAATTCCGTGTTGACACGCCCATGATCTCCTGGATATGTCAGTGTAACAGTTGCCTCGGAGTAGATTTGATTGTTGTATCTGATTGGTGAACAAACAGATCTCGATACCATAACAGTGCGTCACTATATTGACTTACAATTACAGTACATTATGGTCTGCATTCACACACTCTGGTGTTTAGCATAGCACAGTAAGGAAACTTCCATGCACAACTTGAACGTACAAGCTAATCTCACGTGACACTTATTCACTGATTACCAATTTATCGCATTGCCTTGAACTGAGTTTGAACAAAATAGGATTGACACCAATTTGGTTGAGTTTGCTAATATTGCACTTGTAGACCAAGTTTGGCCAAATGTTGATTACCGCACATCAAACATTGGTCTGGTAATGACCGTAATCCTAACCTGGTTACCGCCACCCACACCCACAACCTCCTGGAGAGACCTTTCACATATTAAGAAATTTCATATAGTTAAGAATTCTTTCAGCTTCAACCTATTCAGCAATGACCGGAAATTTTACCCGTTTGTTATCAAACGTAACTAACATAATTCAACCATGCATGTTATTAAAAGGAAACTCATTTCTACCGATCAATCAAGGAGGAACCGATTTCACATCTTGCAAGAACAATACATTTTTAACCGACTCAGTCTTAACAAAATACTCTGATTCTAATTTTAGCAGGGAAAAATTGGGAGGGATGGTTGCTATGCAAGGGAACAGTTACAGGAAAACTTTTTTTTTTTTTTAAACTGTTCAAACGGCTATTTATTTTAGACTAAATAACTCAATATTACTATTAGTAAATACTAGCCAAAGTCTCAAGACACACACACATAAATTTTAAAATTACTCTTTTATTTATAATTTTAGCAGGTTTTGCTGATACCAATCTGCATACATTGACTACAATCACGTAGGTCTGAAAGTCAAACACTAACATTTTTGCTTAATAATCCTCCAAAATCTATTTGTCAACAACTAAGTTTTCTGACAGAATTCTGACGTAGTGCTCCCATTGATATGACATAATCGGCGGACTTGTTCAATTAATCAGACTCTTCTTATCTGCACAATTTCGTGACCTTTGCCTATACTCTTGTCCATTTATAGTTGACAACATCGCGAGGCTCCCGACATTCCAGTCAGTTTTTTAGTGTACCTAAACTGGCCTAAAGAAAAGAAATAAACTGTGCAACACATCTGGCATTATGGGTGTCGGGAATAAACATATCTGGCATAAAGGGGTCGGGAATAAACTGCAACATGTCTGGCATAGTTTGGCGGGAATAAACTGTGCAACATATCCGTCAAAACGGCCCCTGACAAAACGGCCCCGGTCAAAACGGCCCCGGACAAAACGGCCCCTGACAAAACGGCCCCAGACATATCGGCCCCGGTCAAAACGGCCCCGACCAAAACGGCCCCAGAAAAATTGTAGACATTTTTTACAAAAAAAATAATAATTTTTAAAATTTTAAGTTAATTTAACCTTTGTTCAACTTATTCACCTTTTATGAAAGTGGTCAAATTTTAAAATTATTTCTTGTGACGTTATGACATAATTTCTTCTCAACAAACAATTGTGACTTGCTACCGTATAGTTTAACTGTTATTAAATTCTTTCTTGTGATGTTATTATTATTGTTTTTTGTGAACTAAAACTGACACTGAATCGGCGAGTATAAATAATTATTTAAAATTGTATTTCATTAACAAATATTAGTCCAGGGCCGATTTGTCTGAGGCCGTTTTGTCCGGGGGCCGTTTTGTCCGGGGCCGTTTTGTCAGGGGCCGTTTTGTCTGGGGCCATTTTGACCGGGGCCGTTTTGTCCGGGGCCGTTTTGACCGGGGCCGTTTTGTCCGGGGCCGTTTTGTCGGGGCCGTTTTGTCCGGGGCCGTTTTGTCGGTGAACCATCTGGCATAGTTGGGGTCGGGAATAAACTGGCATATATTTTTCAAATGTACTTAGTAATTGGAGAAAACAACAAACAAAAAAATATCTTGTACAAATATTTTACGTCGCTTGAACTTTGTCCAACTTTGTGATGGCAGATGTTGTATGTCTGATAAGGGCAAGTTTGCGACCAGCAGAAACTGAGCTTCCTCTCAAAGAAGAGATAAACCAAAACCAGTCAACTATGCCATCACGAGGTGGGTGTGTGACGACACCGTGCCATCGGCAGCCAACCGTGGGGGTTCACATCCTTTTGAAGAAAGTAGGACTCGAATTGTTGGCCATAAGCTTGCGCATGACGTCCTTGAAATGAATGTCATTGCCATTGCACGTCATAAAGCAGGTTATCCTGAAAGCTGAAACCAATGTCAGCACGTCATGAATTCGGCCACAAACGTCTATTAATAGGCAATATTCTCATACGCTTAGCGGTGGTCAGTCCTTCATTAGGTTAGCGATGGTCAGTCGCTCATACAGTTAGTGATGGTCTTTTTTCATTCGGTTAGCGATGGTAGTCACTCATACGGTTGGCGATGATCTTCTATCCATTCGGTTAGCGATGGTCAGTCACTCTTACGGTTAGCGATGATCTTCTATCCATTCGGTTAGCGATGGTCAGTCACTCTTACGGTTGGCGATGATCTTCTATCCATTCGGTTAGCGATGGTCAGTCACTCTTACGGTTAGCGATGATCTTCTATCCATTCGGTTAGCGATGATCTTCTATCCCTCCGGTTAGCGATGATCCTCTATCCATTCGGTTAGCGATGGTCAGTCACTCATACGGTTTGCGTTGGTCTTCTTTTCATTACGTTAGGGATGGTGTATTCGTCTTACCATTAGCTTTGGTCAGTTCGTCAAACAGCGACGGTAAGTTTTTCATTTAGTTGGCGATGGTCAGTTTCTCATACCGTTAGCGGTGGGTCGATTAGCAACGATCATACTTTCAGTATTTCAGTATTAAAAATATAAAATAGTTCACTGTCAAAATATGTCATACTTTCATCATAACCAACAGTGCAGTGGATTTACGGTGTAATGCTCCTAGCATAGGTCATTCCCACAATCATAACAATCACTTATCTGATGGAAACATTTCAGTCTGTCTGGCTAATAACATCAACAAAATAATGATGATAGAAATTTATTATATATTTTTTAAAAATTAAATCCTTTATATTAATATTAACTTGTGGTGTCTGAGCCGGGCGGTCAACCGACCGACCGTGCGACCTTGCCGAAAAAACTTTGGATCGATTTTTAACCCACTTTCTTGTGAGCTAGCGAGCTGAAATTTTGCTGTCTGACTCATGCCAATGATCAAAATGATGTATCAAAATTTCAAATCGATCGAATGGACAGTAATTGAATTATTGAATTTTTAAAAATTATTTTATTTATCTCTTTATATCATGTTAATTTTTTGGGATAGTGTGTTGTGGTGCGTAATATGTTCAACAACATTTCATGTCGCGCAATTAGGTGCGCATTACATTGACAGTACTTTTTAAAAATATAGTCACACGTTTTACGAGACATAACTAGAATTTTGTATTTTCGGATTGTTTTGCCCTGCGTATTATAATGAACATCCTTATAGTTATGTCTCGTATATAAAGGATTTAAAGTGAAAAACTTGTTTTTTACGGGTTTTTTAAATTAAAAAATTCAGACGTCTCTCTAAATAAAAATCTTTAAAAATGCCACAAGTCCATTTGGTGCGTAAATATTAATTTTTAATTTATTTCTTTTTAGTAATACGAATATGTAATAAATCATTTAAATATGTATTATTTGTTATTGCGCAATAATCACATACCCTCTAAAAATCGCAATATGACGTGCGAATTCGTGTTCACTACCTAGATTCTATGTGTGTTGATAAATTTTCTGAAAATAAATGAGATACTTCTCAATCAGGGAACGGAAACTTTTATAGGAGGAAGATCGAAAAGTTACAATTTACAACATTTATCAGCTTTTTAAAGTTTTGAAAATAAGATAATATATAAATTATTACTATTTACGCCCGGAACCAAAGAGCCGCATCTTGACAAAGAAAGAGCCACATGCGGCTCACCCCTGTTCTAAATTATTATTTTCATTAATTTTTTTAAGCAATCCAAATCTGGTTATAGATAAATATAATTAAGTTTATAGGCTAGGGTATTCAATCTTTGAAAATCAAAGATTATTAATATTTATTTTTTAAATTATAATTTCCATCAATTTTATTAATTTATCAGTGTTAAGTTACTTTTTAAAAAAAAAAAAAAGAGATAAATATGAATTTACTATGATTTACTTTTAATTTTACACGCATTTATTTAACTTGCACTGTGTGTCTGGGTCACTTTCCGTGTTCTGATGGGCTGCAATTTTGCATACGTATCATTTACGAAGACCAAGCTTGAGTCAATAAAAATTGGTTACTGATACATGTAATCATTTTATACAATTTATTTGCCAACATACATCTCCACTTGCACATGGTTATTTTGCGTAATGCCTTTTGAAATAATAAATAATGTTTTACTTTTTAGCAGATCTTCGAATGAGTGCATTTAGCTCAAATTAAAGAGATGTTAAAATTTTTAGAGGAAAATAATCATTAGTCATTTTAAAATTTGGCGCGTTAATAAGTGTTAAGGTAGTTTTATATCAGTGCTTCTCAAGTATTTTCTGCCATGCCCCCCTCCAGGAAGAAGAAAACATTTCGCCCCGCCCCCCCCCCCCCCCCNCGCTCGATTGTAAATAGTATAATTTTTCTATAAAATTATTACAAGTACACCTCTGCCGAGGTCAACCGAGCCCCCTTTAATGAGCCTCCTAAAAGGGGGGGGGGGAGGCGCCCCACTGTTTGAGAAACACTAATTCAGATAATAAAACTGTCCAAAAATCACAATTATCCATTATTCTATGCGTATTATAATATCACTAGGTATCACCCGTAAAAAATGACGGAAGTTTTCAAAATAAATATATTTTAGCTGCTATCTTTTTTATTTTGAGAAAATGCTCATAAGAACAACAAAAATAATGTAATATAAAACTTTCATTTATTTTATTAATTTTTCTTTTATTCATTTATTGCCAAATTAACAATTTTATGCTGACGTTCAAAAAGAATTATTTTTGATGCACCGCTTTCTAACTTTAGTAGCGTCACGGACGGGACGGACGGAAAATATATTGGAAATTATGTATATTGATTAATACCATCATGGATCAAAGCCACATTAGCATTTTCCCCTCTAAGTTACGTTGGGCCGTGTGTCAACTGAAAAAGCTCGTGTGCAAAGTTGCACTAAATCCATTTTTTGTGCAATGTTGTTTTAAAAAATTGCTGCGCGGTATCTCTAAACTGCTACGCGGCGTCGGTCAGATATATATATAAGCTGCCGCGCACCCGCGTAGCTTAAAGGGAACATTGCAGCCCGCCCCCGTAACACCGCCGCATTTTATAAACCTCTTAACTCCACGAGGTTGGACCGTGATCTCCTAAGGTCAGCCACTAGCACTCGGTTATGTGAGCAAATCTTGGTGCAAACTTCACAGCCTGACATTCCTCAATATGTAAATCTAACAGCCCGATGACCCATTTATTGGCGATTTCCTCTGGTAGCACGGCCCTTGCTGCACTCGTCGCGCACTCGTCTATGTAATGCGTTGTAATGGCATTCGGCAAGCCGCCAGCGCCATGTTGTTAATTCTGATATAACCAAGTTAAATATGTGACCTAAGTAGGTGGTAATGTATTCATGTGTTTCTGTCACGGGTTGTCACACTTGTTTTAATGTTGAGGGCTCAGACTCAGTGATGGGCAGGGTGCTATCTTGGCATACAGCTGATAGAGTAATTTTTTAATAAATATTTATTCATTTGTTTGGTGATTTTTTTTTAATTAAAAAAAAATTATTATATTTTTAAAATATTTTTTAAGCAATTGCTTTAAGGTGTCATATTTAATTATTAACATTTTAATCGATGTAAGTTTTCTTATTTTTTATGAAAATTTTTTTTCCCGACATTATATTACTATTACGGCATTTATGAAACTATACCCAAAAGAATTATGTTTGTTACTACGGTATTCATTAAGTTAATGTATCGTAAAACACTGATATCTTTGCTGCTGCTTCTTCTTCTGTGTTCTTAAAATCTTTTCGAAGGAGGATTTAGACCACAAGCCCTATCTATATCTGTGATGAACTGCGCTGTGGCTGTCAATTGGTTCAGTCCACCATATATCATATCGATCTGTGCTTATTACCTATGTTTATGATCATACATGTGTTGAGGTAATCAAAACAAAAAATCCCAAAAATGTTTACACACACTGCTTAAAAAAAACGTGTTCGATGCGCTATTTTTTAAACGGATGTCCTAAAGTCCCTATACACTTTTAAAGACACGTCAATTGAGGTCAACAACAGACCGTCCGTAAATTGGAAGTAACACGGTTGGCTGCGATTGTTGTTGATTAGGCTTGTATTGGTTGTATCTTGACATTGGGAAAAAAACGTGTTTGTTCAATAGTCAGAAATGTATGTGCGTAGAAGTTTACAAATAATGACTTCATTTATTGACATCATCATTATCCTTGGAGCTACGACCTTCAGTCCTCCACCGACTTTATTACTAAAGGCATAGATCTACATGTTTCATTTAAAAACTTCTTTTCACTTATTATTACGTCATGTCAGCATTGAAAAAAAAACACACTTTTATTCGGTCCTTGTTAAAAACTTCATTGTGGATTTCCACGCGCTGTATTCACTGCGTTTGTAATTATCTTCGTTTTTTGTGAAAGGACGATTTTCAGTTGTTTGGCCAGGCATACTTGCCTTAATCACTTGCATAGTTTTATTCAATAATTTAAAGACTTCGCATTTAAAGCTAACAATAATTTTCACGTTAGTGCCCTAAATTAAATTTATATGATACCTGTGCGAGACCCTCACTATTTGGAGGTCCTGGGCGGTGCCTATTTTGCCTATGCTTCAGGCTGGTCCTGATTGTACGATCCTAATAAAAGGTGCAACAATTATAGTGTAACATTATCCTCTAGTACACGACAGTGTGAAGTCTTTAACGACTGTGCACTGTATAAATGTCGTTAGCGTAATCATAAAACATGATGTTGTGTTGGAAACCAAGTCGTGTGCGGCTAAACCAGCACGGTGGGCGTACGTAATGCGCTGTGGTTGCTAACTATGCTTACTAGTAAGATATCCCGGGGGGTGTTCAAAGACATGGTGTTGACGACGCAAATGGGTCACCCCCAGTACAACAAACATAGAGACAGCAACAACAAAAAAAGCTACCTACAACGTTCACAATTGCTACAGCGACGTCAACCGGGGCTGTACTTCAGTGAATTGAATGCTGTTATCAAGCCAAGTGAGCCAATCCGCCAAGAGGTCAAAGGTGACGTGGCTTGGCGAGACTGGTTGTAAATCGTCTGCCAGGTGGGAGCGTGTTGCAAGTTTTAACAGGCGTCCATTGATTTAATCATTAACGCGTGTTTACTTCGCCGGTAGGTACAGTGAAACGTGTTGTGTTTACATCAGTGACATAGATACTTTATGTCACCTGTCTTTGGGATATTGTCAAACGAGGAAAGGTACTTGTATTTGTCGTTATGTTTGTGTGTTTCTGGCTTTTTTACGCTGCATGCCATGCGTTGATAATCTTTAAATTTAAATATTTTTTAAAAAATTAATTAATATTAATTTATCATTGATTCATTAGTGTTAGCGTTTTGAATAATTAGTCTAATTTTAATTTAAACGAATGGTGTAGGTCTAATTACTCTAATCTATTATTATCTGCTTAATGACAATTTTAAAAAAATTAATTAACGATGCTAACATTATTTACATATTATGAATTTATATTTTTATAATTTATATTAATGGGTAACTAAAGACCTTCTTAAAATAAGTCTTATACTTTAAAGTACTATTTTAACAATTAATAACACTAAATATAGAATCAGCGTCTTTAAAACTTGAAACGAAAAATACTTTGACTGTTCATTGTAATGATTGAAATAAGATAACACGTTCTGTTTAGTTAGATGTCTGCGATATTTGCAATTTAAAATAAGAATTAGGCCATTTAGTATTTAGATAGACATAACAATGCCCTTGGACTTGGAATTAGAACTAACGTAATTGGAACCGTATAAGTATAATAACATTTTCATACTTTTATTTTATTGTTTTGACTATGACATGATGAGATTATGATTATGCGTTCCTTGTAATATCTATTCTATGCCTTTCTTATTTATTCCTCTTTATCTTATCTAAATACATCTTTTACGCAGTCGAATGACTCATTTTTGATGATAATAATACAGTAGTTTTAAGGGTTTTTGTTTAGATGTCTGGGATCATTATTATTATTTTCTAATTTGTTTACTTTAAGACTTAACTATAATATCCTGTTTGAAGACGTTGGTGTTCAAATGTTAGTGGTTATAATTTGATAATGAGCCGCTCATAATACAAATGCGCGGTATCATTATCTAAGGCTATAAGATAATGATAATAACGGTGTTAAACTGCAAACACTCCCCATTCTCAACTATTTACGCACCTCATTTAGATACCCGACCGTCTGACCAATTAAAATGCTCCATCGAGGGTGACGTATAACAATGCCGAAACGTAGAGTAACTTACGGTATGAGCTTCCCTCTGTGTATCCGTTTGTTGGTATGTAGTCTAGTGTAGGCTTGAAGTTTTATTTAGGACATAAAGCCTCGAGGTTTGGCGCATAAACACAGTGTTAACACACTACGCATCCTGTTTGGAAACGGACAGTCCGGTCCTGAATCCGATATTTTGATAAGGGCCCACTTTTCGAGAAAATAATTATGAGTCTACTCTTAGGGAGGTGATGAAAGAAAAAAAAAACAATATGTTTTTTTTGAATCGCCATACAAGAATTTTTAAAAAAATATTGCTTAACATAACAAATAAAATACATAGATGGTGTAGAAAAGTATCTAATCTGGAAGCTTAAATGAACACGTCACGTTCATGATACTTATGTTGGATGTAGAGATATCTTAGGTCAAGGTGTTGATAAAAGTGAGGGAATTCAAATTTTCTTCTCTGCCCCTATTAAATATATATTATTTGTTGTACCATTACTGTATTTACAGTTGCAGGAACGCCTTTCCCATTTTGTTCCCGCGACTTGATTATCTGTGTATTAACTTAAGAAGATGGGGCAAAGCACTCAAACACAATAGAAATGACATCAGAGATAGCTACTGTTAGTAGACTAACCTTAATTTTTAATATAAGTTTAGGATGTTAATTGCTGCTCAAAATTGGCCCTTGCGCACCCCGCTCAAGCAACAACAAAGTCCCATCAACACCGACGATAGGGCTCGGGCACGATCACGACTGTGTCACTACAGCGGTAACTAAATTGTCTCGCTGTTAAATCACTGATATTTGAACGTCAACCACTGACCCAGAGCCATGGGGTGGGGAGAGGGAAATGTCGCGAGGAATGTCAGATCTGGGGTGCTTCGCAAGGTGACCCCTGAGTACGGTATGTTGGTGTAAATATCTGAGGTGACCTAATTGTTGTGGATCGTCATTTGTAGTAGCGTGGACGAGGTCACTAGGATTGTGTGGATCAAGTCGATTACCAGATCACTACTACTAACTACTCGCCTTAACGACCAGCCAGTCTTTGGCACGCGGCGGGTGACGCCCGTCATCCTCACGCCTAGACTCCCCAAATTGATTGCTCCTAATGTCATCATCTTTTAATGTCACGATTGCAGCTAGTGTTCGTAGTCACTGTTTTTTTAAGTCTGTGCGTGTTTTTTTTTTTTTTTTTGGTGGTTTGAATGTGAGCCAAACGAACAATTTTAAACGGTTCAGAGGGCCGTTTTGGCCGGGGCCATTTCGATGGGTCACCATTTTAAGCGTTCAAAAAATCTACTCTGTACTCATGTTAAATATTAAACGCGGGAAAATTACTGATTGTTTTTTTTTGTTTTGTTTTGTTGTTTTTTTTTTGTTGTTTTTTTGGTTTAAGTTAGTAAATTCACTAACATTAAAAATCTGCTCGTTGACCAAAGTAGTTATATTAGTTAATACCCTTAAATGCTGCTCACTGACCGAAGTAGTTATATTAGTTAATACCCTTAAATGCTGCTCACTGACCGAAGTAGTTATATTAGTTAATACCCTAGGGGGTGCTGACTGGGCTAAAGTCATGGGCCCCCAATGATGTAAGGGCCCAAAACTTATTTTGTATAACAAAGGAGGCTGTACCGAATACCAGGTGGTATTGCAACCAGGGGCCTTATGCAATCTTAATCCGCCCCTGTTAATACCCTTAAATGCTGCTCACTGACCAAAGTAGTTATGTTAGTTAATATCCTTAAATGCTGCTCACTGACCTTCTAATCTGCTCAGCATTTTACTAAGAAGTTTGTATTTGATCTCAACCTTCAAAGCACGGCATTTTAAGTTAAAACAGTGGGCGCAATATGTCTTCTTGTTAGCCCTTTGCGGTAGGTTTCACGTGTGTATTTGAGACATGATAAACGTAATAGTCTACTCTAGACACATGGCTCATCTTATTAGTTGAACCATTTTTTTCCCGTAATATTCTACTCTAGACACATGGCTCATCTTATTAGTTTAACCATTTTTTCCACGAGGGACGCGTGTTGTTGGAATAGTTTTTCATTCTTAAGACAGGAAAACGTCATTTTCAATTTTTTGTGTACGGGGTGAATATGTTTTGTAAAACGGTAGATAAGATAGTGTATTCAATGAGAATAACGTTCCTGAGGTAGTTTCGGAAACTAAAGATATTTGTGCCCACTCCGTTTTTTTTTTGTAGCCATATAGATGGGTAAAATGGCGAGGACTAAAACTATTATAAGTAAGCCTAAACACTGTAAAATCGCAAGGATATGTAAACCTGTTAATCGATAGATTAGTAATGTAATATTTTGAAATAATAACATTGCCAATAACTGATTTAATGAACCAAATGTCTAGTTAATTATTTGAAAAACATTCCAATTAGAATTTTTAAAAGTAAAAGTAAAACGGAACAATAAAATCTGATGGTCATCTATAATTTAAGTCGGAGAGATACTAATACATGTAATACAGGATTTTTGAAAACTAATGCTATTCGTTACATTACTTGGAATAAGCCGTGTGCAATGGATTTAGAAATGTCAAAGGTCAGAAGGACTATATTTTAACTAATAAATTAACAATACAACAGTCCTCCAGTGAAATTGTGGCATGAGTCATGATATATTATATAAGGATCTGAAAAATTTCCATCGTGGGACCTTTTCCATCAACAAGATGTCTACAGCATGGATTCATAACTTGTTTAAGTTTGGATACACTAAAAACCCATATTTCGCATGTCTCTAAACTCTAGAATAAATAAATTTAAACATCTACATTTTAAAATCTAACATCCAGCCTGCAACCTAGTGTGCGGATAATCCTTGTATTATCGTCATTATCTATCGTCCATTTATTATACATTTCACGGCGCAATCAACCCCTAATTTAACAACATATATATTAGGGATGTACCGCATTCAAATGTGTGTATGAGCTAAGGCAGGCGAAGAGTGTGTTTGTCAGTGTGTCTATCTTGTGAGCAAATTATGCAAATTGAATTTAACGTTTATGTCTGTAAATAATTAAGATATGTATCAATATATTACATATATTATAATATGATTTCAAGCAAATTTGAATGAATCATAAATTCAATGCACCCATAGCCAATCATGGGGAATTTCAGTTAAAATAGGTGTAACTAGTTACGCCCTCTGCGATTCCACACAGCGAAAATACCTCCTTAAATCTCAAGACCCCACTTGTCTCCAGCCGGAGACGGATTTGTAAATATTGCCGGATATATATATATATATATATCAAATGCAGTTGTAAAATCTTTAGTAAAATATAGCTGTAAACAAGTTTACTTGATTCTATCTGGTTAATTTAGTACATGTACAGTTTGTAATAACTGGCCACGATTCTTTCTATCTGGCTAATGTATCATATGTACAGTTTGTAATAACTGACCACGATTCTATCTGGCTAATGTAGTACATGTACAGTTTGTAATAACTGGCCACGATTCTATCTGGCTAATGTATCATATGTACAGTTTGTAATAACTGGCCACGATTCTATCTGGCTAATGTAGTACATGTACAGTTTGTAATAACTGGCCACGATTCTTTCTATCTGGCTAATGTATCATATGTACAGTTTGTAATGTTTTCACCTTGACAGACCTGGATGTTAGAACTTCTATTAATAAATATATGTCATGAAATGACAAGACCTATAGCGACTATGTGACACAAAACTCTCCAATGTAAGTACTATTACTATTACCATGGGAGACCAGATCATAATTGATAATCCGGGTCTTTATTTCACATGCAGTCAATGTCTTTATTATTCAACGGCAAGCGCGATGCTACCCGAAATAAAACATTAATTTGTCAACGTCGTTACAAATTAGAATGAGGTCAGAGTGGTCAAAGCCCATAAACTTTGCGAGTCGTGCAACACCGTCTATACTATATGTTTTTGGGGTATAATTTCGGACCGCAGGCCACTTGGCCATAGTGGCTGATCACCTCCCATACCAGTACTTTATGAGGTTTCTAATGACCGCATAGTCGCATGTCATCTAATTACCAGCAATTAATGAGATCCCCCCCAAAAAAAAATATTTAAAAAATAAATCATCAAGCACAATGTTGTGACATCCGTGTTGACCTGTAACTTATAATGTTGTGACATCATTGTTGGCCTGTTACTTACATTGTTGTGACATCATTGTTGGCCTGTTACTTACA
>MUZC01000464.1:405381-440802 GCA_002072015.1 Radix auricularia | reverse complement strand
CTTATAATGTAGTGACATCCGTGTTGAACTGTAACTTACATTGTTGTGACATCCGTGTTGAACTGTAACTTATAATGTAGTTACATCCGTGTTGAACTGTAACTTACATTGTTGTGACATCCGTGTTGAACTGTAACTTATAATGTAGTGACATCCGTGTTGAACTGTAACTTACATTGTTGTGACATCCGTGTTGAACTGTAACTTACATTGTTGTGACATCCGTGTTGAACTGTAACTTAAATTGTTGTGACATCATTGTTGACCTGTAACTTACATTATTATGGATTCATTGTTGATTCGTTGCATACTGTGTTGTCGCGACCAACTAAATTGTAACGATAGACCCATCCTTCTCCATTAAACTGATATTTGAACTATGTTTACGATTTAATTTAATTATATTTTTATTATTCCATATCCGAAAAGTAAGTATAAATGAATTGAGTAATGTAAATGTAATGATTCACGGTTTTAAATAGTTTTTTATTAGTATAAATTATACCAGTTTTCAGTCTATTCTGCGTTTTACTATTTAACAAGCCAAATGTTGCATTAAATTTGCCTTAGCTTAATAAAGCGGTGCGTAACTCTTACCACATAGTGGCAGACGTTTTACAATCTATATCTAATTACACAGTTATCTTCCCACGGCTGTCCCGTTATCGCCTGAACTTAATTGAGACAGAACTGGGTCAATGACATGTGCAGACGGGAAGAGTCTCCAAGTAACAGACTATTTTTTAAATATGAGATCAATCAGCTTATCGATTGGTCACATGGCCTTATTTCTTGAGCCACGATGCGCTGACCTAATTGTGTGAGTGTGAGACCCGCCAGGGACGGCCGTCCCATCAGTGGCTGTAGTAAAGCTACAGACAGTATTACCATTGTTTAGAACTCAGACATCACTTGTTTTTTCCCCTCCCCGCAACTATTTTGATTATAACCAACTGTAACCCCTATACCGTCACCTGTTTGTGGTAAAATTAGGCGTACATTACGTCCTTGACCTAAATAGAACCATTAGGTACCAGTTGATGCAGATACACTCCATAAAAGCCCCCACCCCCCTCCTTTCCCACCCCACACTTCACACACATTTGTTGTTTCCTCCCAGCGGCTTTGTCTTTGTGGTGGATGATGTTATCGACCTGCCTGCGGCCCCCGTGCGCGTGCGAGTGAGCTATATCGATCTTTGAGTACTAACCCAGTTTTCTTTGTTCTCTTGGTTACTAACGAGCGCTGGCCTGACCTCACGCTGTCCTATATAGCCATGGACCATGGAACAGGCTGCAGTAAGAAATTGTTTTTAAATCACCGCGCATGTAACAGACAAGTCTGTGTCTCAGTGTTGTGACAGAGGTCTGCGTGACATGGTGTTGTGATACAAGTTGACCGAACTCTGCGTGTTATGGTTTATTTTCACAGGATTTTACAGTTCTTACACAGGTTGACGACTCATATATATGCAATGTCCTGTTTTATCATTCTTACATAAATTGATCCCATAAAGACGCTGGGACTTTTTTGTATATAAGTTATTATAATTGCATAACTCGTCAGGGTAGAATATAGATATTGATATACATGGGAGTTATAAGGAATAAAATTATAGTCTATAACTTACCTAATAGAAGCATGGAACCTATGTTGTATATTCAGGAATAACGGATTTGGACAATGTTGTATGTTTTATTTTCTTTCAAAACTTATACCAAACAGACCTGGGGACTTTGTTTTATATATTTGCATGACTTATCCCAAACAGACATGGGGACTATATTTTATTTATTTACACAGGTTATAGAAAAAATGTATCATAACCTTTAAGAATTGCCCTTTGACATGTTCTTTATTGTTGAAACACCAGGCAAATATCACATGATATAAATCTTATACCCCACTCCTTTTGCATAAACATTTTGCTTATAAACTTCATCTCCTCATATTTGGTCAGCCATCCATTCATTATATTTATAATTATTGTATGTGTTAAAATAGTATTGTCTGTATTAAAACTTAAACAAAATTTTAATAATAGAAAACTACTTTACTAAGCTTTATTTAAATTTCACATTTATTTTGTTGTCAGACTTTCATCGTGATCTGAGCAGAAAGCGAAAGAGGTGTGAGGCTATTCCCTCAGTCAAAGTGGGATGAGCTAAGTGTTTCCAGTATCACTCGTTGCAATGGGCAAGATACTGGACGGTGAAAAATCTGATGTCAAGAGGGAAGTGGTCAGTGCCTCTGCTACCCTTGAGGTTATAAGTCAGGAGAGTTTCGTCAAGCGCCTGGAAGGTATGAGTTCAACATGTGTCAATTGTCAGAGGGAGCGAACACGCACCACACAGCGCAACAAAACCGGACGCAAGGGAAAGTCTGGTCGGCGCAAGCAGCACGTCAAGTCGACCATGCCGATAGTGATTCACCTCAAGGACACACTGCCTTCTGGGAAGAAATACAGACAGTCCAGCTTAGATGGGGACTCTGATGTGTCAACAAAGTCCACTGATGAGGAGCAGCAGTGCAGTGGCTACCTGGCAGACTCCCACCACATGCCTGCACTCTACAGTGATGTGGACTCCATACCAGAGTTCATTCCCCAGTACAACAACCATCACAACCACCAGAACTGGTCACAGGCTCTCTATCATCAGATAATGCCTTCCAGTGGTGGGCAAGGACAGCTCAGATATAACAGCAGGAATGCAGCTTCACAGAAGGCCAAAGAGAAGTCCAGGAAGAATCTCACAGCTCTTATATCTGTTATAGAGAAGGCGCACAGGAAAGAACCACTGTACATAGAGCCCAACTTAAGTAAAAACTCACCAGATGCTAAACTGTGCAACATGTTCAATAATTTCAGCTTAGTGTCCCACTCTGATCAGGATGTTAAGCGTAAGAACATGGCGTTCTGTAACAATGTTGAACTAATCTGCAACGATCTATCCACAAGTGCCGAAAAGCTACTGGAGAGCACAGATGACTCTGACAGTAGTGACAAAGCATCTCTAGTGTCCAGCAATGACACCTTATCTGATGACGTGGCTGACCTTCCTGTTCCTGATGAATTCAGAGGTCATGACCTGACCCTGACTGAACTGGAAGAACTAGCTGAGTACACAACTGGGGCGCCACTCATACGATATGACTGCCCTCCCCCTCACTGTCCAGAATGTGTCCATGCCTGGCATACATTCCAGTATTATCAGTATGAGGGTTGTGCTATGTACACATCACCCTGTACCCACCCCCATGTACACACTACTATGTACACACCTCCCAGGCATCACCCATGCCCACACCGACCTAATAGTGGTCAGAAGGCAGCTTCTCCTGAGACATCTTTATCCTCTGATTCTGATGTCTCTTCCGATGTCGAAGATGGTTCCACTACCAGCAGCTCATCTTCATCAGGGAACAAGACTAAGGTCCAAGCCTGTCCGCCTTCCTCAGGGAACAAGACGATGGCATCTGTCCAAGCCAGTCCATCATCCTCAGGGAACAAGGCCATGGCTTCAGCCAAAACAAATCCAATTTCAGGACAGCACCAATCAAAAACTGCAAGAAATCCGAGAGGTTTTTTGCTTAGAAACAACCATACCAAAAACCCACATGTTAAACGAGCCACTGCCAGCTGGTCGGGGGCCAGACAACTGTGGGACATTGATGTTTCCCACAATCATGGCTCTCCAGTAACTGACAGTGTGTACATGGACCTGACAGGACTGGATGTGACCATTTCTGTAATGTATCACACCTGTAGCACTCCGACATGGCCGTACCCGGTGCACTCCTTGTATCAGGCCATGTACACACCTACTGCCTTGGCCAGTCCAAATCTTCAGTTCAGCAGCCCCATCTTCTATCCACAGAAATTTGATCCCCTTCCCATCCATGAATTCAAAAAATGTAAGTTAATAATTATCAATTTTAGTTGTCACAAGGAAAACAGTCCATTTGTCAGTCAAAATACAATACTTTTTTTTACGGAATCTTGCAGTCCATCTGTATCTGGTGATGGCTAAGTAGTGCTCTTTGTTAGACACTTAAATCCTGTACACCTTTGCCAAGATTCAGTGTGCATAATTGTTCAAAATAATATTTGTGTCACTGTAAATAAAGACATTTAGTCATCGATCTAAGTTTGTTTGAGATTATTTTCAGTTTTATAAAAAACTTTTAATGCTCTGAGCATGATAAGTTTTCAAATCCCATTATTGATTAGGTCTTGGAAAGTAATAATAGTAAATTTTAAGTACCTATTCTATTTAAGATTTATTTGATTCACATTTCCCATCTGTTTAACTTCAACCAAAAAAAAATCTTAAATTGAGGAATGAAAATTTTTCATTTTTAGAAAACCAAGGCATTCATTGCATAAATAAATGATTGTGCATGCTGACTTTTAAAGTTTAACTGAAAATTAGTTATAGAGCCGACCTTTGCTTATCCCACTTAATCCATTCCATAGTCTACTTTAATAAGTGAATTTCTGCAACTTTCTTTATCAAATATTTTCATATGTTCAGCATAGAAAACCGGATAATGACCCGGAAAAAGTCAATAAACATTATTATAACCTGTGATGTAAATAAACACCATTTAGTCACATTACACTAGCATCCCCCAATAAATAATATCAGACAAAGTAAGAGAAATTAAAACATAATAGAAGTTTTTTAAAAAATATACAGTATTTTAAGAAACCCGCAATAGAGTGAAGCTGTCAAAGTGTTGAGGGACAGCTTAACACCTTTGCTATTGTTATGTTATTGTTAAAACCTGATTTTAGGATGATGCTAGGTTACTGTCCCCACCTGACTTTGGTAAGTGTTAACCAATGGAATGTTACTTTTTCAAATTGAAACATTTTTGTCTGTTGTTTTTTGTTTCATTTCCATTAATATATATATATTTTTAAAAAAATTTTTAATCTGCAGATGAAATGACCTTACCCCCAAGGAGACCCTGGATAACCACTGGAACTTGTGATAAAGATGTGCCTGCCGGTAGGTGGTTGGGATAGAACAAGTGAACTTCAAGTTTTTTTACTGTATGGATGTTGTCAGTGGTGGATCGGGGGAGGGGGGTGCTGGATCAAAGGGAGTGGGGCACCATTTTATTGGCTTATAAACCTGTTTGGCTTTAAGATTTTAGTGTTTGGGTACCTTGTGCCATTAGACTAAAACAGTTATATCTCTTTCAGCGGTTTTCTCTGTAATGTGCTACAATGTCCTATGTGACAAGCTGTGTACCAAGGCAATGTATGCATACTGCCCCACATGGGCACTTAGCTGGGATTATAGGAAAAAAGGCATCATGAATGACATCATTCAAGGCAACGCCGACATTCTCACACTGCAGGTGAGACAAATAATCATAGATATCAACATCATCTGTTCAATCCTCAAGTGCATTTAGTATCCATCATCTCATTATATTTTTTCAAAAGGGTGCTTACTCCCATTACAGTATCAGGCCAGTCTGTATCTTCATAATGTTCATTTTTATCAAAGAGCATTTAACTCCCGTTTCAGTATCTTATCTTAGATATACAGACGCTCCTTCTATGCAGAAGATAATTGCGTCCACAGACCATGAGAGATGATCTGTTGGCAAGTGATGTAGCGGTCACAGGCCACGGCTATAGGGGTTCCACGCATTACCCCAGCCGCCTAACTATTGTCTAGTTAGGTACCCATTCGGAGCTGGGTGACTCGGGGACTCCTCAGGCCCCGAGAACAAATCCTCACCTTCGTGTGGATTCGAACTCATGACCATCGGTATGACAGGCGAGAGCGCTACCTCTCGACCACCACGTCCCACTAGTCAGGCTAGTCTGTATCTTCGTAATGTTGATTTTTATCAAAAGAACATTTAACTCCCATTTCATTGTTAGACCACACTGTTTTCTATTCTGTGTATCTATTGATATATCTTAGGAAGTAGAGACAGAACAGTACTACAGTATGTTCCTACCAGAACTGGCAGCTCATGGCTACAATGGTATATTCTTACCAAAATCCCGTGTTCGCACAATGAACTCTGACAAGGAAAAGAAATGTGTTGATGGTTGTGCTATTTTCTATAAAAAGAACAAGTAAGAATGTGAATCTGAGGCCTTGCCTTAGCTATTTAAGAGTGATATCTTATATATTAAAGGCTTGTGTTTATCAGCTCTCAAAACTTAGTTGAAAAGACTTTCTAAAATGTTAAAGGGGCTTCATTCATTTTGATAATTACTTGCATGTGAAACTTTTTAATTTTTAAAAATTGCAGTGACTTTTTTAAATTTGGCATCACCAAAGCCTTGTTTTATATAGATGATTTAAACTAAAAACAATCTTCAAACGATATTTAAAATTATTATTGAGGTATTTTGAAATGTTTCCATAAATTTGAATTAAAAAAAAACATTATTATTTTTTGTCCCATAACCTCTTTTTGTTTCGAGATCATAGGGGGTAATAATGTTTCCATATATATATATATATATATATATATATTTGTAAATTCATAAGTTCTTTGTTTGGTTTATGTTCCTTTTACTCTGTTTAATGTACTTTTCTTGAATGTTGGTACCTAAAGTACAGTGTCTTATTGAATGCTTTCTAGGTTTGAGAAAGTTAACGAATACCAGATTGAGTTCAGCCAGCTGGCCACCAAAGAGGGGGCCTCCAACACCGACACAGATATGATCAACAGGGTCAGCACGAAGGACAACATAGCCATAGTAGCTGTACTCAGAACTAGGCCCGATGTCTATCTCAACAGTAAGTGGGTGCTGTGTGGTAGCATTGACGGGCTCTCTTTAACACTTTAACACAATGGCCTTTTACAGTCATTGTGGTTGTGAAGGACATCACTGAGTATTTGGTTGTCTAGGAAAAGCATTTGATAAAAACAGTTTTAAATCAAATATGCAATGCAAAAATCCTATCACTGACTTCTAGCCTCTGCCATACATATGTGTTTATATATGAACCACTCATGCTTTGAAACCATCTATACACTCAGACCTACCTTATCTTTAGACTTATTAGCAACTGTTTTTTTTTTTAATTCCAAAATATTATGCTACTTTTACCATTTAATAAATTAACTAACAGAATAGTCACATTGACTCCTGATCTACACACATGGCTTAGTTTGGCACGCCTACTATTACAACATTTTACTATTAAAGATATGATGTTTAATTACACACATGGCTTAGTTTGGCACGCCTACTATTACAACATTTTACTATTAAAGACATGATGTTTAATTACACACATGGCTTAGTTTAACAAGCCAACTATTACAACTCATTTCACCATTAAAGAAATGATGTTTAATTACACACATGGCTTAGTTTAACAAGCCAACTATTACAACTCATTTGACCATTAAAGTCGTGATGTTTAACTACACACATGGCTTAGTTTAACAAGCCAACTATTACAACTCATTTGACTATTAAAGTCGTGATGTTGAACTACACACATGTCTTAGTTTGACAAGCCAACTATTACAACTCATGTGACTAAAAATGTTGTGATGTTTAACGGGTCTGGCTATTCACATTATGTGACCAACTACTGAATGCTTTCTCTTGTTTCCATCTGTCATTGACTTGTTGTAGTCTTCTCAGCCAATTTTGTTGTTGTTGTACAGGTCCTGTGACTGCACCTAAAGGTCTGACCCAAATGTTGATGGTGTCGACGGCTCACATCCACTGGGATCCCCAATCCCCAGATGTCAAACTTGTCCAAACCATGATGTTGATTGAAGAGCTACAAAAGTTTGTCAAGGAGGCATCAATGCAGTTTCGACCCAATGCACCACCACCCTCCCTTGATGCTGACCTCTGTAATAGTATGCCGCTTATTTTATGTGGAGACTTCAATTCATTACCAGACTCGGGTATGTTTCATTGAAGTTAATCCATTGATATAAAAGAGCTTGGTTTTTCCTCCAAAATAGACAATTACACAGATTTGCCAACCTTTTCATATTCATTAACCCCTCATTCTGACCTACAATTATATTCATTCACCTGTCATAAAATCTCAAGGCAACAAATAAATTACAAACTATCTTTGAATTAGAATGTTGCATCCTTCTGCGTATAGAGCTATAACAAGAACATAACACCAATTCCTTCATTTCAAATAATTGAATTTAAACATTCCTCCTTGAAATTTTAACTCTTAATGTGCCTTAAGGTTCTTAGAAAACTTCCACCTCAGTCCCGTAAGAATTTTTCGAATTGCGATCAATTAGTTATGAAATTTAAAAAATTACGTAAAATCCATTTATATTAT
This sequence comes from Radix auricularia, assembly GCA_002072015.1. Classification (NCBI taxonomy): domain Eukaryota; kingdom Metazoa; phylum Mollusca; class Gastropoda; family Lymnaeidae; genus Radix; species Radix auricularia. The sequence goes on along the minus strand of MUZC01000464.1, from coordinate 432,490 downwards.
ATTATTATTGTCATTCTGACTTCATTTTTTAGGATAAGAATGGTTTTTTTATGTATCCAAAACAACGTTTTAAGTTTAAAACTATTTTCACCTGTAGTTTAGTACTATCATTTTTGGTAATAAAAGTATAGCAAAATCACATCTTCAAAAAAAAAACCCCAAAAAACGTAAAAACTACCAAAAAACTTCACGAATCAAGTGCTAACACTAGCAAGGGAAACAGCACCATTGCCAGAAATCGAATACATCTTCTTTCATGCAGTGAAGAGCTTTTATTTTCTGTAATTTTTTTTTCTTAAGAGAGTTCTATCGAGGCGCACTTTACCATGCTTTGGTAATAGCGGCAAGGCGCGCATTATCTCTCTTTAATACATTAAGCAAGTTTTAAGTTGGTTTGATAGTAGCTGCCATCTTCATGATTTTTTGCTTCCATATATTATTATTTACTTGGTTCACAGTTTATTTTATTATATATATATATATATATATATATATATGACTTTCAAGTGTTTTGATTGCTTGACCTATTAAATTTTCAGTAATTTGTGAGAATGACCTGATTCAGCAAAAATTAATTCTAATATTTAGTAAGAGGCTGTGAACAGGATTTTAGAGTTAGCACAAGGGAAGCTATTGATCGTCTTTTATTTTCAAGAAACTTAGTAGCTCACTACTATAATCAGTATTATTTAATTCTAAATGTCTATTCAATGTTAAAAGCTCCATTGAATCTATATTAAAGTTTTGATGAAGAAATAACACATAATGATTTGTCATTAGCACTGTTGAGTAATTTAAATATTAAGTAATCCTTTTATTATTTACCAATTTTAATGCTAACCATAAAATAAAAAATTAAGTCCAAAAATAAGGTGCAATCATTACATGCAATGGTAAAGAAAAAAAAAGAAAAAGAAACGTGCTTTTTTTATAATTACAAACTACTTTGTACTGTTCATGCAGAAAATATACTAAAATTTTAATGATATAGAGAAGATTTGCATGGATAGCGCAAGGAACAAAATAAAACAATGTTAAACCTACTCTTACACCTTGACATTATATAATATATTATACCCTTATGTTGATTGAGTTTGAAAAATATTATAACCAAGATTCATTTACAGTATATTTTTTATAGGGCTGTTATTGATTAATTTAACTTTAATCGTTAACTTTTGAAAAATTACCGAATAATTGATCGATAATTTTGATTAAAGCTGAAAATAAGATGTATGACGTCATTAAACTAAAAATTTCATTAAATGTCCATGCCTTAAGTATTAAATTTTTAAAAATATATATATTGAGGTGATATATTTAAATATAAGTAGTAGTCAATGAATTTAAATTTTGTTATTATTAAGTAAAAACAAATTTTATTTTTTTATATCATTTTCCTTATAAAAACTGTTTTTTTTTTAAAGTTACACTTTCAGAATCTTTTTTTTAATGGAGAAGTTTTTTACGTAAAAAAAAACATTATTAAATATTAATAATTAATTATTTATTAATAAATCGAAAAAAATTGTTTAAAACACCTTCTTTAATTTGAATCGCTATTTTATCGATTAAAATAATTTTACACGATAAATTTTTTTTACCGATTATCGAGAAATTAATCGATAATTTCTGCAGCCCGAATTTTTTAAAATAAATATTTGTCAAGACCTAATTTTAAATTTTACTTTTTATGACAGGTGTATATGAATTCTTGTCAAAAGGGCGGCTTGACACGAGCCATAAAGATTTTGAGGGCCAAAATTACCAAGTTTTCATGAAAGATAGAAATGCCAACGGAATCATCACTCACAATTTTAATCTCACCAGTGCTTACAAGGATGTTATGCCTTTCACCAACTACACGTAAGTAAACCCTAATCCTCAGTCAGATGGTGAGGGAAGTAGGACATTTGCAAATTAATATATAAGATAGATATTTTTAAAAATCCAAAATAGAAATGTTTCATTAAAACACACCCTAGAGATTCATTCTCTGCACAAAAATCAAACAAATCTAAACCAAGATAAAACTTGGACAATTTGATAATGTCATTAAAATTAACTAAATTATTTCACTGTATATTCAACATGGCTAAATTCCATCACATAATAACTTTTAATCTCATTGTAATTCCATTACTTATATTCTAGTTTATTTATTTCTTTTTTTGTTGGGAGGTGGGGGGGGGGATAATGTTTACAAATCCGAGCACCAAATATATTTTTATTTGATCTCCTTCACCACAAATAAGTTCAGTTTGTTTTTGATCCTATTCCACAGATTTGATTTTAAGGGTGTCATTGACTACATCTTCTACTCAGACCAACATCTGAGGCTGCATGGGGTCATGGGCTTGCAAGATGAAGAATGGTTTCGAGCTAACAAGATTATCGGCTGTCCACATCCTTTTGTTCCTTCTGATCACTTCCCTTTGTTTGCAGAGTTTTCATTACCTGCCCACCCTCAGCGACCCAGATAATAGTAGCCTTAATTGTCCAGTATCATCATGTTCATCACACCTTGACCCTCAGCGACCCAGATAATAGTAGCCTTCATTGTCCAGTATCATCATGTCCATCACACCTTGACCCTCAGCGACAGCGACCCAGATAATAGTAGCCTTCATTGTCCAGTATCATCATGTCCATCACACCTTGACCCTCAGCGACCCAGATAATAGTAACCTTCATTGTCCAGTACAATCATGTCCATCACACCTTGACCCTCAGCGACCCAGATAATAGTAGCCTTCATTGTCCAGTATCATCATGTCCATCTCACCTTGACCCTCAGAGACCCAAATAATAGTAGCCTTCATTGTCCAGTATCATCATGTCCATCATACCTTGACCCTCAGAGACCCAAATAATAGTAGCCTTCATTGTCCAGTATCATCATGTCCATCTCACCTTGACCCTCAGAGACCCAAATAATAGTAGCCTTCATTGTCCAGTACCATCACGTCCATCATACCTTGACCCTCAGCGACCCAGATAATAGTAGCCTTCATTGTCCAGTATCATCATGTCCATCACACCTTGACAATAACTGCCCCAAAGTAACCACAACTGCCATTAGAAAGATGTTTTGTTAAAAACTCTTCAACAGCTGTAAGTGAAACAACACCACACATGACAGTATCCACATTACCACCCCATAACATACAACACCACATGACAGTAACCACATTACCACCCCATAACATACAACACCACATGACAGTAACCACATTACCACCCCATAACATACAACACCACATGACAGTACACCCATGACAACCACCCCATGACATACATCACCACAAGGCAGCTTTCACATTACTACCCCATGACATACAGCACCACATGACAGAAACGACATTACTACCCCATAACATACACCACATGACAATACCCATATTACCATCCCATAACAATAACACATGACAATATCCATATTACCACCCCATAACATACAACACCACATGACAATATCCATATTACCACCCCATAACATACAACACCACATGACAGCATCCACATTACTACCTCGTAACATATAGCACCACATAACAGCATTCACATAACAACCTGATTTTTTTGCCTACATGAATAATTGAAACAAAATGTTAAACCACAGATGCCAGTTTTTTCATTCCACACATCCCATTTCCCTATTTACAGAAGGACACAAACTTTATGCATTGGTTATCAATAACTATTCCCCCCCCCCCCCCCCCCACACTCAATCCTAAATTCATTTCAACATTTGTGGAGAGCTTATTTGTCTCAACTGTAAGAAAAGTAGGACATAATTTGATCTCTGCTCTGTTGTCTTCAAATCTCAGGTCCCTCTCTCCCACATCCCTTGGTTACCCCAGGCTGTGTACTGTTGTTGAAATCTCAAATACCCACTGAATGGTACCCAATTTACTCAAAGTCAATAGATTTTTGTTAATTTGCTGTTTGCTATAGGGGTGCAACACAAAATTATCTTTCCTAGTTTTCATTGGCAAGTGTCTCATTCGTCTTCATGTGATGAGACAACTTGGGAGGTTCAATTAAAATGTTTTATTCCACATGAAAATTTTTAAAATGTGAGTGCCAGATTTGAATATTTTAATATGTATAATAAATTTATTAATCTCCTTGTTCAATTGTAATTGCTTCTTTGGCAACTTTTTTTTTTAGACTAAATTATTTTAGCAAAATAGATAATATTTAGTATAATTAAAATAATTTTGTTATGTCTCTGATCTGAAGTGACAATTTTAATGCCTGAAAATTTCTTTTGAGATATTTTATATATCTTGATATTTGTGAAGCTCACACCTTCAAATTTTCATAAGATGACAGGTAATCTGAACATTAATTATTTGCTAACACAGAAAATGAATGAGATGACCAACTCGCGCTCTTTTATTTATCTAATTATTCTCACATATTCCAACTAATTTGTGTTGAGGAAAAGGCCCATATAACAAGTAGGAAATGATAAATTATTGTGATAAAGAGTGATGCCAATATTTGTTTTAAAAAAATCAGTTTTAAAAGAAAAAAAAACAAACTACAGAGTTAAATTTAAAAAGAGAAATTATGTCAAACATCATTACAGATAAAATGGCAGTTTCATTTTATAGAATTCTAATTAAAATTTAAAATGTTGCTACTAAAAAAAAAAAATAACAATGGCCACAAAAATTGTAGAGAATTGCTTGTGCTGATAAAAGTAGTACTTGTATGGCTGAGAGGACCTTTCCCAATTTTTGTTTTGTCTGGACTAGATCTGATTCTTGTGGTATTACAATGATCTGGTGTTTTGGAGGCAAGACAACAATGACGAGACTGCCACCCAAGCATTGCTGTTGAATGAATACATTTATTTGAAATGATGTCCATAAATTTGTTGGGAGTAGATGGGGATGTTGGAATCATAGATTACATTCAGTCATTTGGTTTGTCACTCATGAATATTGTTTCAAATTTTGTAAATAAGAAGTGCAGCATATTTTTTATAAGCTGATTTCAAAATAATTTTTAAAAATTCATTTGAATATCATTTTCTTGTAAAAATGGTGGTTCTTGGGGTAACTGGTACTCTAGGTATAATATTTAAATGAGGCAAGCAATGTGTAATATTAGTCATCTATGTTGAATGAATTTGTGAAAATTATGAGCTAAGCCATTAAAAAATTTATTTTTTTCTTAACACTGTACATTTTTAATTTTTGATGCACTCACAGCATATCAAAATTATGTCATTGGTGCCTGTTGTTGACTGTCATTCATTAAATCATGATCTAATATTTCACTGTTCGTTAACACCTTTTGGGGAAATCTTGCTTTAGGTGTGCATCATGATTTGACCATTTTAGGATTTGTTTTCCCTGTAACTTAGGTAAAAAATGTAACAAAGTGAATTGTCTGAGGGAAATTTTTAACCTTCCATACCTGATACTATAGAGCCAGTGTTAAAACCACATTTCAAGTTAATCTGCTCATTGTAAGATAACTGCTCCAGCTGGTGAGGTAATGACAATTGTACAGACAGTGTAAATATATAAATATTATCATATGCTGTCATCTATTCCTCAAGGTTGGCGTTCATATTCATCATTACTTGTTTTCAAACAGAAGGGTGAAGATAAAAAGTAGGTTTTTAAAATACATTTTTAATTTTACTGATTGTGAAGTGTAAAATAAGTAATATTTTGACCTATAAAGATCCTTTATGGGAAGTTGATGTAATTCCTTTGTTTTGATAGGTAAAGCATTTCCAAATTTAAAAAATAACTGTAAAACATGGTCAACAATTAAACAAAAATTCATCAAGTTACTTAAGATTTGCATGTAGTATTCCAAAAAATAGTCTCACTTTTTTTTTTTATAGCTTTAAAAAAAAATTATTGAGAATAAATAAGTTATTTTTTATTTTAAAAACAAACTTAAAATTGCCTGCCTGGATTCAGAACAGTAAACATGTATGTCCAGAAATATTTACATAAAATCTTAAACCAAGTTGTGTGATACAATGGAAATTCATTCCAGTTTTTAATACTGTTCTTCAAGTTTGTTGATCCTTTTAACTTGCTTTCAAAAGAAAAAAAATTAGCTAATTGCAAAAGAACACTGAAAAATCAAACAAATATTTTACATTCCCATGTGATGAAAAATGCACAAAATGTTTGTATAAAATATCTTTTTTTAAAACCGATTCTAAGTATCATTTATGAATTGTCTGATGCATTGTAGCTTGTCAAAATTTTAGTCAGTTATCCAGCTAAAACCTGCCTTATACTATTGTCATGTATTATCTTCTGAATAGTAATATGGAAAAAAAATCCACAATTAAATAAATTGTTAACCTAGTTGTTGGGTATATAGAAAATATTTTAAAAAAACAAGAAAATATTAATATTTGGAAACACTTTATTTTAAATTATTTTTTTCACTAATGTTCCACAAGATTAATTGAAGATGGAGAATACATGTTTATTTTGGTGAGGTTGTGACAATGACAGTTGTGTTTTTATTTTAAAATTTCGTATGCTATGAAATTAAACTTGAATCCATTATAGTACAGACCTTATTCATCTCAGTGATTGCATCAAGAATTAAATGACAATAGTCACACATTTTAATTATTTTTATCTTACTACAATATTTTATATCCTGTTTGTGAAGAGTTGACTGTTTTAATATTAAGTACCTAAAATTTCTATATTAAGTTCCCAGCTATACTTGAAATATATATTTTTACATTCTAAAGTGATTTCTTTGAATGTTACATTTTTTAAGCGTACATTTTAGTTTTAGGGGGAAAACTATTTTATCATTTCTTTTAATTACAAATGATCCTAAATTTGAGGATTGTGGGTATGAAGAATACATTGACACTTGTCACTTTTCACCTGAAGTGTCATTGGTCAATTATCTGTCATTGTGAATAATAGAAATAACTGCTAGAAATACACATTGAATAGTTATTGAGTTTTAGCTCTGGGTTTAGAATGCAAATGAGTTTAACTTGTGGGATTAATTACCAAGTTAGCAATTGATTTTAGATCTTATGACTTGTTAGTGTACTCGTTTATTGTTAGTTTTGAGCTTGTGGGATTTAGACCAGTAATGTTGGTAAATAAAGTGAGCTTATTAAGTTACTATCATATAATAATATAGTGCTTGTAAATTAAGACCTGGTTTGTAAATGAGTTCAACTTGTCAAAGGTTTAGGTTATCTAGGTGAATGGAGTCTGTTGGCTTACATGTGGCTTTTTTTATATAAAGAAGTTGAAGCTTGTGGGTTATTTATAGAATGCAGGAGTTGAGCCTGAAAGTTTACATCATTAATGAGTTGAGCTTCTAAGTTTACATCATTAATGAGTTGAGCTTCTAAGTTTACATCATTAATGAGTTGAGCTTCTAAGTTTACTTCATTAATGAGGAAAGCTTCTAGGTTTACACATTATTAAGATGAGAAAGAGGGTTGATTGTTAGGATTTCTCAAAGGCACCTATGTTAATGACTCCACTGGCAGCTTGATTCAAATACCATTCATGCCATGTCCGGTGGACATGTTTTAATCATTCATCTTCAACCATATGTATTATCTTTTTTTAAAATGTCACATCTTTTTTTAGTCATTATTAATACATTTTTATACTGAAGTGTGATTCATTCCAAGCACATAAGTAATTTTCATTCTTTTCATGCATGCTATGAATTACTTTATGATTATGATGTTGTCTGCTGTCCTCTTTGTTTTGGTAGCTGTTTCTTTAGAGTTGTCTCCCTGTCTTGGTGTCATTGAAATAATCTTAACATGATTTTAAATCATAAAAAACTGGTGACACATGACTTCCTTGTGTTGATTTATTTTTTTAAAATTTATTATCTCATATATATTATATATTCTGCAATTGTTTCCTGACTGGTTACATCTTGGTAAAATCACTGCAGATAATCTGGACAAAGTTATAACTTAAACGTTAACAACACACACAATTTACAGAAACAATAATGAAAGGTTTGAGAAGTGCATAAAATTGTTACTTGTAGGAAATACAAAGCAAATATGATCAAAACAATGCCATTTTAATAGTATGGAGCTGATGGGTAACTTTCTCCAGAGGCTCAGAAACAAAGTTTCAATGAAATGAGAATCAAATTTATGTTGAGTTTGAAACTCCGGTGTTTTTCCAATAACACTAGAGGAAATGATTTACCCCATTTACCACTTAGTTTTGAGCTCTCAAAAAATGTTTCCATGACCCTAGCGGACAGGAGGAATATTTTAATAAAAAGACATCACATTGTATCTGAAAATCCACACTATTACTACAGACATTATTTGCTCATTTATAACCATGTACAATCCATTTTATTATAGTATAGTAATTAAAGAGCACCTAGGTAAAATTTATATTTTCTGTAGCTTGTAATATTTACTTCTTGTTAATTGTTTTAATATTTTAAAAAATAATAAATGGGCTCCTCCCTATTTAGAGGCCTACAGTCACACCAGGTTTGGTAAAATGGCGGGAGTAGATAAAATGATGTTTAGAAAAGGGCTGGGAAATTTGAATTGAAACCTCCCACTACTTTTGGTTATTTTAAGTAATTTGCTTTTATTTGCCATGTCCTATTCTTTAAATAAAAAAAAAAGGGGGGGGGGGGATTGTCTTTTTGCATTCAAAAAGAGCAATTAATTAATTTTTAAAAATAGTATTGTGGTAATATTAGATTTTACTCTTAAAATTTTAAAACAATAGATTCCATGTCAAAAGCAAATAGAGGTAAATAGTCTGATTTTTTCTAAAAGTGTATGTGGACATTAGTCTGAATGAGAATGTAATATCCTCAATTTTTTGGTCAACATTCTTAGTGTTTCATAATTATTGCCATGCACTAACAGACTGGGAACTGAAGTGATATACAACCTAATCCTCTATATTAATTTTATAAGTCAAATTACCGTAAAGATTTATCCCATAAGATAAGTGAGTCTGTCATGTTCATAGCCTCTAGTTCATATACCATTCTTTCAGCTGTACAAAATGTTCAAGAGTATGATAAATATGCCAATTAATTTGTTCGTATCATTGTGTTTGGTAGTATTAGTAGCAGTCCTAAATAATGCATTAAGCAGTCGTTTCAAGATATTTTATTTAAAACTAGAACATACCTTAATATTATATTCCAATGAAACTGCTGTCGCACGTTTTATCTATGTGTGATTTTAAAAGTATCATGTCCCTTAGCTTTAAGAAATCACACAAATATAAGCCACATTTCAATTTAATTAAAAAAGAAACATTTAGGAACAATATTCTCCATTTATTGATTTTCAAGTAATTCTTAAAATCATGATTTGATGCCTCAATCTTTACTTTAATATTTATACATTTCAGTTAAGCCTTTTTTATTATTTGGATGAAATGAGGGTTGAGTTAGTTGAACCTGGAGTTAGCCATATAATTTATGTAAAATAATATACAGACCCTGTTGTAGTTTGGTTTCAAACAATCCAAAATTACTGACTTTGAGGTGGTGTCAGTACAAGTGGATTAAATATAATTAAATATTCATCAAAAGCAGTAAAGAGCTTTTTTTTTAAAAGCCAACATTAAATGGCCATCTCAAAACCTAAAGAACAAGTAAAAACAAAAATCTAGAGAACACTGTATTCAAATAATATTGCACCAGAAATGTAAATTAAATTTATTATAAATATCAAACATTAGCTAGATATGATGGAAAGTTGGGAAAACTAAACAAAAACATTTCTGGAAGACAGTTAAACATTCACATAAAAAACAAAAACAATCACCGCTTCAACCTTGGGGAAAAAAAAAAAGGCAAATTGTATTTCAATTTAAAATATTTCAAATAATTTTACCAATGGTTTACAGTTTTGGTTTTATCTGAATTCATTTCTATTAATTCTATATAACATGAATGAATCAACTCAAAATAAGGCCTTAGAATAAAATAATTTAACATAGCTTAATTTAAAAAAAAAAAAAACTGTACAACAATAATAAAAGGAGAAAAACATTCTTATCTCTTGGAGTTAAAGATTCACATAAGGTCTCACAAAATTGAGATTGTTACATATCCTTTTTTCCTCCTTAGTTGCTGTGTGAAATTAACAAAAGTATTTAATCAATGAGTGCTTTTCTAAATTGTTGAGGTTTTAAAAAAAATCATTTTGGCTTCAGCTCATTCACATTATTTTTTTTTTTTAATTTTTGTTTATTTAGACCCTTATATATAGATTCAGGGTCGCTTTTAGGCCACTGCAACCTAGCGGCCTCAGTGGGCCCCGCGAAAATCTTAATTTTCACTTATCCTTATTAATTGCTTATCCCTAGCTAAACTGGGCCCCACGCAATTCATTACGCATACTAAGCCGCATAGGGCTCCGGAATTGCTAAGACCGGCCCTGTATAGTTTATTAAATTAATAAACGTTGTTTGATGTGCTTAAAAGAACAACAAACTGTTAATAATTAACCACTGTTCAAGTTCAGTTAAACTTTCACCATTTATAATTGTTTTTCTTGAAATACCTCAATATACATGTATTGTATCAAACATTCTGGAAGACGTGATAATTAAATGAAAGTGCTGAATTATTTTCAGATTGACATAATCTGAAATCATGTGGAGAATTATATCAATGGCCAAAGATCTATATCTTCTGGGTTGACCACAAAACATTAAAATTTGTTTATCACTAAGCCAACTTAGGATGGGATACAATGTAATCAATAGATTTTAATTAAGAAATTAATATCATTACAAGAAAAGAACATTCCAATTTTAACAAATCTAAAATAAATATGTGCACATAAAAGAATGAATTAAATGGCACTTCTAGAAGTTTGATCAACACTAACATCGTGGAGACAAATGAAACAAACAATTTTAAAATATGTTAAGTATAAGTATTTGTTGAATATGATATTCTTGTTGACTTTTATGAACAACATCCAAACAATTGCTAATTCACAATGTCTTCACCGGTTTACTCTACCTGAGACAGTGGAGAAAGCTCTTTTAAAAACATAAGGCAGTCCTCATAGGATCTTACACAGCAAATTTTCACCCATTCAACCATGAAGCTGATATGATGGACATAAGTTTTAAAACATTATCATAGACAGCCTTGACTCATTCAGGTTTCATACCCAGAGCCTAACACATTATCATAAAAAGACTTGATATTTATGTTTTTTAAAACTACCTCTAAGCCTAAGCCTGTTCAATTGCTTATGTTTGTAAAACTTTATTTTATAATGATTTCTCAAATTAAACAATCAGAATCTTCAAAGTTTTGGCACAAATTAACAACAGAATATATGTTTCTAATAAATTATGTCTACACTTTGCTGCATTCGTACATGATTACCAGCAAATTCACTATTTAGGTAGCTTCTACTCTTCAATTTGCATAGACCAAGAGCAGCAGCAAGTAAAATTAACAAACAAAACCAACAGTTTGCAAACTGTAATTTAAAGAAAATAGGGATGAAATGAAGAATAATATCAATAAAGAGATTTGAGATTTTTGCAGCAGTTAACACATGGTGGATTTTTCAACAAGGTTTTGAGGATAAATTTGGGAAAAATATAATAACAAATGAGATATGCATAAAAATTGCATCCTTGATGTTACAAACAACTTAGTAATGATTATATAATAGAATATATAGTAGATTAATTTGTTTATACTTTTTAACAAGTAATTCTTAAAAGATCAATCCACAAGTATATATCTCCAAACAGATTTTAATAAAGAAATAGCAAGAAATTAATTTTTATAAAATTTTCAAGGTCTGCTGGAATTATGCCTGTAAAATAGTAAATTAACATTAGATTTTAGTTGAGCATCACACGTTTTCTTGAAACATGTACGATTCAGAAAGACAGTTATTTTTATAAAAGCACAGGAATAAACTAGCACCTTACAAATTTGTAATACTGCAGTTTATAGACAAAGAATGTTTAGGAGCAATGAAGGCAGTGAAAAGATTTTAGTTAAGAACTAAATGATGATATCAGATATCATCTATTGTATTCATTAAATATAGTTTTGGGTAGCAGTGAGGTAAAAGTACAGTTTTTGGTAGCAGTGGGGTAAAACTACAAATCTAAAATTTCTGACTGGTCAGCCACACTTGTCATGCCACCCGTTGGGCTGTTGGTGGGATTTACCATAGTGTCCTCCTCTTCCTCCTGGACATCTTCAAATCTGTAGAAAGACAAACTTTAATTAGACCCGGCTGTTAGAGCATGCTTTAATATTTACCAAAATTTTCAACAGAACTATGCCAAAAAGAGTTATTCACTGCCATTAAAAGGTCTGCCAGACTTTTACAAATATGTGATCACATATGCATTTAACTACCTAAATCCAGCTCTGAGCTTGTTACTTTTTTTGTTGTTAATACATTATAAATTTCTGTATGCATCTATTCTAACTCTTTCTCAACAGTTTTTCAAAACTAAATTCTGAAACAAATAATGCTTGTATTTTTCTTTTAACTGAAACACGAATGGCTCTCTTTTACATTTATAAACAGGTTGCCAAATTAGGGAAGTTTTTTTAAACAGCTCTTCGTACTCTTTATGGCATAGTAAGTAAGAAATTTAAGTGTTATTTTTTTTTAATATATGTAACAAATTAATTTTAATAGCTTTTTTACAAAAGTATTATAATTTTTAATTTAATTAAGTCCCCATATCTTGCTAAGCATTAAAAAAAAAAAAAAAAGTTTTTAATCATGTAAATTTAACTGAAATTTAGAAATGTTTTAAGTGCATTATTTTAAACAACACATCCTTGTCATGTTATTAATTTTTTATATATATTTTTATAAAGCCTCAGCAGTTAACTAAAAAGACCAAAATTCTATTTATCAAAAAATAATACATGATTATCGCTAAACCATGAAACAAAGATTGTTAAATTAATACTTATCAATAAAACATCTAGTATCTAGGCAGATCGTAATTTCAATTTTTTGTTACCTGTCATATGCTGTATTCTGTAAAATATCATCATTCTCTTCATCCCTCTTAGTTTTTAATGTTTTTAACATGTACAAAATTCCAGTCACAATCAATAAACAACCTGTATTTTTAGTGTGAATTTATACAATAGAAACTTGTCACACAGATATTTTTATAATACTTAATTTTAACTAAACTAAACCAACTTAAATAAATATAAATGCCACCTGTTAATTTAAAATATAAATCTTTAAGATCTCCATAAAAAAGTGTCTTTTATAAAACAAAGAATGTTGTTTTATGATATATATAAAAAAATTAACATACTTTTTAAGTGCCATTAATCCAATGGTCAATAAAACACCCACACATTCATACTGTCAGCAAACATTTTTTGATATATGACGTTGTCATGTTTACTGTTTCTCGTCTATGCTCGTATAATTTCTAATTTATTATTCAGACTAAATTTTTTATTTTTCCTCTTTCCAAAATAGTTGCTGTGGTTGATATTTCATAATACAAGTTAACAGCCTTCTTTATTGGAATAAATTTCACTTTGTTATCTACACCAGTTGTATATGGCTGACATTACCTGCTGGAATTCCTAGAACTGCTTCTGCTGGTTTTACAAAACATGGAGGAGCAAACACCACAAAGTAGAGCCCTCCCTTTTTCCAGTCATCAATACACAATACAATGTCCCATATCCTCACAAATATACTAGTTCGGCTGTAAAAGAAAATGTTATTTTCTTTCATTACCTCTTGACAAGTTGGATATCAAATAAATGCTCCCATGCTCTTATCTCCTTTAAAATAAATCAATAATTTAACGTTTAAATTGACAAAGCGTGATAACACGCGCCTAGTCACTATTACCAAAGCGTGCCACGATAGAACTCTCTTTAGAAAAGAACTAACAGAAAATAAAAACTCTTCAGAGAGTGAAAAAAGATGATTTTGACTTCCAGCAACGGCGGCCGTTTCCCTCACTAGTGTTATCGCTCCATTCGCTGCGAAGTGTTTTGGTAGTTTTTAAGGTTTTTTTTTTTTTTTTGAAGATGTGATTTTGTTATACTTTATTAAAAAATAATAGTACTAAACTACAGGTAAAATTAGTAATACACTTAAGACGGTCATTTAGAAACTTAAAATAACCATTCTTATCCTAAAAGATGAAGTCAGTATGACTTTAATAATATAATTAAACATTACGCAATTTTTTTAATTTTAAAACTAGTTGATCACAATACGTGAAATCCTTAAAGGAATGAGGCGGAAGTTAAACAAAAACCTTATGGGGCTTTAAACATTAAAATCTGTTACTGTAAAATGGTTTTACTAGCGAAGAGGTTAACTATATGTACTTACCTGACACACACTTCCACAACATGATTCAACAAGAAAACAACTTCCAAAAATGATATGACTATTGCTATGATTCTAGAAAAAAAGGGGGAAAAAAAAAGGTTTTTTTTTTTGGTTAGCTTTTGAGTCGACAAATAGACACTTTTGAAAATACATTTACACTGCAGGTTTGTTGAATCTTAACAAAGCCATTATAAATACATGCTAGAAATGTGATCACATTTATTACTGTTAATGCAGAAATTCTATAACTCTTAATGTGTTTAAGTGCAATAATGCGTGCCACATTGTTATTACTAGAGTGCGGTAAAGCGCGCCTCGATAGAACTTTCTTTAGAAATGAAATTACACTTACAGAAAATAAAAAACTCTTCAGTGCGTGAAAATAGGTGTATTCGACTTTAGGCAATGGTGGCCGTTTCCCTCGCTAGTGTTATCGCTGGATTGGCGAAGTTTTTACGTTTTTTTTTAAGATGTGATTTTTCTATACTTTATTATTAAAATAATAGTACTAAACTTCATATAAAAATAGTTTTGAACTCAATACACTTTTTTTGGATACATAAAATAATCTTTCTTATCCTAAAGATGAAGTCAGTATGACTATAATAAATAATATAAATGGATTTTACGCAATGTTTAAAATTTCAAAACCAGTTGATCGCAATTCGGGAAATTATTACGGGACTGAGGCGGAAGTTTTCTGAAAACCTTATGGCACATTAAGAGTTAATTTTTAATTGCAAGAGACAGCAACATGTACCTACGTGTATTTCTAAAAAAAATATTTTTAAATTTTACTCTATGGTAACAATTTACTAACAATTATGTAACAATAATTATTACAAAATGTGGTTATCAAGTTATCACCATTTAATAAGGCATATGCAATCAAACTTTAGTGGTCAGGACAATCCTGGCAGTTACAAGATTATTGTGAAGAACTAATATATTGTGAAGAATATAAATTCTTTAGGCATACTCCGCATACTTACATGTAATAAACTCCAAAAACAGCTCCATAATAAACATATTCAACACCAACACCCCAAAGAACTGGATAAAAATAAAGTACATGTAAACAAACAAGTTTTTGTTTTAGGCAAAAGACAAGGGCAATTAATGATATTAAGTTTCTTATTATTGCTCTAATTATGGTTTCGCTTCTTTGAAAAACATTAAATTTTTATGAGTTTGTTTCATTAAACTTGAAAATTGTACTTGAAATAAATTCTAGAATTATTAGCTAGTGATGTGGCAGGGCTGCATTCATATAATGAATGATTGAAGCATTTGAAAAAAAATATATATAAGGTCCTATTCCCAATGGCATATTCTATTTTTTAATGTAATTATATGTTATAGCTTATTATTTTCTTAAATAATTATTTTTCAATACCAATTAAGGTTAGGATTTACCAGAAACAATGGACTACCTATGGAATAATAATACAGCTTAATTACTTAATTCATTTCATGATTAGTAAGTTTACACATAATTTTTTTTAATATAACCATGACAAATGCAAGTTATTGGCAGCTTTATAATTTTATAAATTGTTATAAAACCTACAGGACCTAAGCTTTTGGTGAGGAAGATAGAAGTAACAAATAAGCAGTCGGCAAGAAATATGTTGGTGATCCGCCAAAACCTGCACATTTTTAAAAAAAATCTATTTGTTGATGATGGTTAATGTAAAATTCTAAGAAATTTTTAAAAATTATAAATGACAAATTTCTGTAGGTTTTTAAGTTCACCTCTGCTTTACATGGTAAACTCATTGAAAGTGAAAAAGATTTTTAAAAATTATTTCTTTGTTCAAATACAGCAGCCCTTAAAACATTTTTAAAAATTATTTCTTTGTTCAAATACAGCAGCCCTTAAAACATTAACTATTAAGGATCTATCATTCAAAAATAGCCTCAAACCTTAAGTTAAATAATCCTTTAAAGACCTAATTTTTGGTTAATAGCAAAAAGTGAACTTGGTGACTGGTTAATTAGGTACTTTCAATTTGGTGTACGTCTGCTGAACAGAAATTTGGTTAAATGGAAGTATGGTTGAATTTTGTTACATATTTAACAATTTAAATTTGATGATTCTATCAAGGTAAAGTTGAAAGTGAGAAAAGTTTAAGCTACAAGGTGAAGGTTAGTGAAGACATTAAGGATAATTTTAATGTACAAATTTGATTTTGTTTCAAATATAATAACAAATAATAGTTACACTATTTATGAGAAACTATTAATAATTTTAATTTTTCCTTGTCAAAAGATTTTTGCTTACTAAACTGAAATATTCCCAAAATTTAGGGTAATGATAAGACTAACTTTAAAATTTTGAGATAAATAACATTTAAAGATTTTACATGGGTAAGATATTGAGCTTACTAATGTTTGAGGTAATTATTATAAAATAAGATTAATAATTTTTTTAAATAACATGTTTATTTTTTAAAAAATATTTATAAGGCCCATTTCATAAGTATAAAATTGGATTTCTAATATCAATATTCTGCTTTAATTTAAATTACTTCTATAACATCATGTACAAATATTTGTCTGTTCAGTTTCTTGCTGAGTGGTGCTATTTTCCTCTTAATTTTAAGTTTTTTGTTTTTTTTCTGTTGCAATAGAGAGAATTAGTTGCAATAAACATTGTGAAGGAAAGTGGACAGCAACTTTAATCACCTTTTGATATCTTGGATTTTTATCAGCGCCATTAAAAGTCATCATTATAACTTGTTTTACCGAACAATCCATAACACTCTTAGTAATAATATCCAACTCTTTAACACCTGAAGTTTAAGGCTAAAAAAACTTATCAAGATGCTGCTAATTAAAATTTTTTCCAGGTCTGATTGCTATGTTTGTTGGTCTTGAAAAGTCAACAGTTTCTTGATTTCTTGGGGCATTTTAGTTTTATATCTTTATTTCATTTGTAAAAGTTTCTTTGTATAAAACCTAAGGTTTTGTTTGATTTTTAATGACTTCATTGACATGGGGATTCCAAGATAGTTTCTCATTTATTATGACTCCTAAGTGTCTTGCATCTTTAGTTTGGGCTAATTCTTTTCCATGAATGAAATATTTTGAATTTATTTATTTCTTTTTCTTTGTTACTCTTAGCAGTTGACACTTTTCTGGATGGAAGGACATACTTTAGTTAGTTTCCAATTTTATTAATTCATCTAAGTCTTTTTGTAAAATTTTGCTATCCTGTTCTGACTTAATTGTTCTATATTTTATACAATCATCAGCAAATAACCTAACTTTTGTTCCTTTTGAGATGTTGTTGGGTAAATCATTTATGTAAAAGTAAATTACTGAAAAATCTTTGCTGAGTTATCCGCCCCTTGTTCAACTTTTTGTCCACTTAAAAATGTAAACAATGTGAATGTGTGTAAAGATAAATGCATTTTTCTGTGTATTTTCTTGATGAAATAGGATGTGGGATATATCATTTTAAAGATAATTGGATGCTGAACATTAATAACTATGTTCTCTAATTTTATTTTGCTGAATTTCATTAGTAAAATGTAATTAGTTGAGTTACAGTAAATAATAACATAAATAATATAAATATCTTTTAGATTTGCCACCACTCCCGATTTTAATGGTAACCACTGTTTTCAGTATCCAAATATCTTCAAGAATATTGATAAAGTTCCATCCCCCCAACCTCCCCACATGTTTTTTTTCCTATTTTTCAAGATGGCCGAAACTTCCTTCTATGTACCTAAGCCAATTATGTTCAAATTTGATCTAATCTAAAGGCTAAACAATATTAATAACACTATTTTAAGTTACTTAAGGTATAAAAGACTAACTAAAAGGCAATATAAATAGATATTTCATTTGCATTTATAAATTTAAAAAAAATTTTCCCAGATAAAAAAAAAGTAATATTTTAGGGACACTCGACTACATCAACTAATTTTAATAAAGTATTATTGTCAATTATTGTTCTCCTTTTCAACACGAACAGTTTGATATGCTTGACTTAATATTTTGGATAATTATTTTTAAGGTGTGCTCAATTTAAAATATCACAAATGCAAATTTGACAGCCATTTTGAATATTAATGAGCCAATCTTGTTTACATTAGAATTAATTTTAGGATGCTTGTTTTGGCAATGATATGACGAATGCGGAAATATATGGTTTTTTATGGTTATCTTCAGTCATTTCTGAAATAACTTTAATTAACTGGTATTTTAAACAGCTGTCTCAGTCTTACTGCCCAATTTTCACTTTTGTCTGCTTTATATTTTCTTATATGTTTCAATTAGCAGAGTTCTCCCAAAATAATTCACTAAAAAAATCATAACTTTCTTCTTTAGAAATAACATAAATTGTCATAAAACTATAACTTTGGTATCAATAAATTGCATTTTTCAAGTCCTTTCAAACCAACTAGATCATAAAGCTATAGCTTTAATTTGAAAATTTTGTGGTATAATCAAATTATAGACTATTGACATTATCATGGGTCATCTGTATTTCTGTATTGGCTGCAGTTCATTGCACTCCTTTCACTAGGCCTAGGCTCACTAAACTTAAACTATTAAAATTTAGTTAAGTAAGTGAAAAAGTCCTCTGAATGTTATAAGGTAGTTGGTTTAAATTATGATCCATGTCATAAGCCAAGACATTATTGTTTAGTTTAATTGTGAATTTTAAATTCTTAAGTCTTTCAGTCATTTCATTAGGTAATAAATGTGGCTTATTTAAATAACATCACACGAGTTGACTCGAGGTCAAAGTAAAAACATAAAACACGCAGCAATCATCGGTTTTACTTACCGAGGGCCGTAACTATTCCAAAAAATCGACAAGCTACAACTAAGCTCTTCCAGCCACAATCCCCGCGGTTAATTGCCATCTCACCAACAATTTATTTTTATTAAAAACAATTACATTTCAAACGAAAGTCGTCGCGCGTCTCAAGTCATCAGCATGCATTCCTTTAAGTTGAAGCTAGGGTAACCAGATAGAAAGAAGAAAAAAGTGACCCGGAACTGACCCCAACAGATACCCACAGGTTGATTGGTTGTCTAAACTCGTAAGGTCAGAAGCGGTATAGTTTTAGTCCCAGCAAGTTGTGATACATTGGACTCGTTTGATCAATTAAATTCCCGCTTGTATTATGTATTTTCGCATAAGCGCCGTTGTTAAACGATCCGGCATTCAAATCCATCCTATAAAGTTTCACTCATGAATGGCATATGATAGCGTAGCTGGGACATTGTTTTACGGCATCTTACTAACGCGGCTGTGTCTTAACTTATTCAAGACAATGACTAAATACTATAAACCAAACTGTTAAATTAAGTTGCACTGCTGACTGCTGCATTAATAAAACAAAACACAGTGGCGTAGCAAGGGGAGGGGGCGAATGTCCCGGGCGGCGCTTGGCTAGGGCAGCTAATAAGTCCGTAATTAGTTTATATCAAGGAAAATATTACAAGAAAGGGGTCGTCCATAAAGTACGCCAGGCTCCAAGGGAGGGGCAGTGGCGTAGCGAAGGGGGGCGAATGCCCCGGGCGACACTTTGCCAGGGGCGGAAAATTCCTGGTCGTTAATTAGTTTCTTGGAAAAAAAATAAGAAAGACGAGCTTTTTATCACAGGGTCAGAGTTTCTCTTCCAGCTGCCTGACAGCAAAAACCATGTCGATGATTCCTCGCTCTCTTCGGAAACCACATTGGCTTTCAGGCAGGAGTCCTTGGTCAAGGTGGGCTGTGAGGCGGTTGAGCAGGATTCTGACACGGATCTTTCCTGCGATAGAAAGCAGGGATATTGATCCATGTTATTTAGAAAAAAACAGTTGAGAAGAAAGTACTATTATTCATAAGATTTACTGTAGAAATTTATTAGAGATTTTTGCAGGTATGTTGAATTTAGTAAACATATGCAATTTTCGTACACCATGCACTCTGCTGGAAATGTTGCCTTTAAATTAGAGTATTCCAAATGCATCGTCGAGCAAATATTATTTTACCTCACGGGTAAAAAAAACCCAGAATTCTGACCCTTTCTCTACCTATGTTGACCCAACGAAGGCTTTCGACACAGTTGGCAGAGAGGGGGGCGGCCATGTGTGATGTCACACATATTTTTAAAATTATTTTTTTAAAAATTATTTAATCTTGTAATTTTTAGTAGAATTTAAACACTTTTAAAAATTATTATTAAAAAGTTTGTGGAACATTTTGATTAGTTTTAAGGTCAAAATAGGATGAAAGGCGAATGTGTTGTTTATAAATCTGAATTTGAAGCAGCAGGCTGTCGAAGATAATGGCCAACTACGGTTGCCCAAAGAAATCCATTGCCTTGGTGCAACAATTCCACGAAGGCATGCAGGCCAGAGTTCAGGACAGAGGAGAATCATCTGACCCTTTCCCAGTCACAAACGGTGTCAAGCTGGGGTGAGTCCTGGCACCAACGCTGTTTAGCATAATGTTTTCTGCCATGCTGACAGAGGCCTTCAGAAACGAGGATGTTGGTGTCAAACTGGGGTATCGTACAGATGGCAAACTGTTCAACCTTCGGAGGCTCCAGGCAAAAACCATGGTCATGACATACACAATCAGGGACCTGCTGTTTGCTGACGATTGTGCCCTCAATGCTGCCTCAGAGGATGACACGAAACACAGTGTTAACCTGTTCTTCAGCGCCTGCACAAACTTTGGTCTGACAATTAACACAAAGAAGACTGAAGTCCTTTATCAAACCGCGCCTGGAAAGCCTTACCTTGAACCCAACATCACTGTCAACAGCCAGAAACTCAACGCAGTGAAACGTTTCACATACCTAGGCAGCACACTGTCTCAAAATGTCACCATCGATGACGAAGTGAATGTCAGAGTTGCCAGGGCCAGCTCCACTTTTTGCAGGTTGTACCCGAATGTCTGGAACAGAAGAGGGATTACCATCCAGACCAGGGTGAAAATATATAGGGCAGTGGTGCTCCCCACACTGCTATAAGCATGCGTGACATACTTTATTGATGGCCCCAAAATGGAGTTTTTTTTTATCACAATAAAAGAAAAGCCAAACATGAAATTACTTTAAAAACAAATGGAATTATCCTAAAGTATGTGAATTTTTCTTGTGTCAAAACTTTTAAACTTGTCATATTATGCTATCAATTATTTTGACAAAAATGCTACTGTACTGACAAAAACAGAGGCTTAAGTAGTGTGCAAACTTGACACTGTTTTGGTAACTTAGTTGATTCTTCAAATTTGACAGCGCTACTCCTGTATAAATAAATGATTACTGTCTCACATCAATTTCAAACATAAGCTTATCGAATGCTTTGGGTATAGTACATTGTTTGGGGTGGGGATAGGTGGCAAGATCCTTGTCAAGTAGGTTCTAAAATTGAAAAAAACGCAAGGGCTAAATTAGTGTACGAACATGACATGAATGTGCTGGTAGATAGGCTTATAATGTATTCAAGTTTTGTTTTAACGTAATAAGGGGTCGTCCATGCGATTTTGGCTGATTTTTACCCCCCACCCCCCCTCGTCACATTTAGTCATAAAAACTTAGACCCCCCCTCCAAAATAATAAATAATAATAAATAAATATTTTATATAGCGCTGTAACCCAGTAAGGAACTGGGCTCACGGCACTTTACATGAAGGTAGTAACATAATATAAATAATAAATTAGCATGTCATGTCATACCATAACAACCACACTAATTACAGTACATAAAACAAAAGGCTACGTTAATCATTAAAAGCATTGGCATTTAAATTAATTTTGTTAATACATTTTGAAATGATGTAGAATCTAATGGCAGAGAATTCCATTTTTTAGCTTCACAAAAGAGAACGACCTATCGCCAAATGTTTTAGTCCATGTCTTAGGAACAGCGATAATGCTTGTGTCTGCTGAAGAGCGTAGCTGACGATTGGATAAGTACATAGGCGTCACTAGGCTTGGTGTCATCCGGGGCGGTAGCTTATGGTGTCACCCCCTCACGACTTACCCATGCAGTAGAAATCCTTCGAGTCTTCAAGTGCAAAATAACAAGAACATATAGAATTTTCATTTCGGTGTCACCCCTTGTGATATTTTCACCCAGTGAGTAAAGTAGCGGAGTAACATGGTCATGTGTTTTAGCATTAAGAACTAGTCTGGCAGCTAATATGACGTCAAAAAACTGTGACCCCCCCCCTAAAAGCGATAATTTCTATTTGAAAACGTGCATGTTTCAAATCACTTTATTGCCATTTTATTATTTATTAAATGTAAGGCTGCATTCTACTGTCATCAGTCATCACACGCTTGAATCCATGTACAACGCCATTAAATAAATAGTAAGAAATCGAAAATTTAAATGGAAATTTAATTTAATGTGGCATGTTTTGATGTGACGTCATAATTCTTAAAATACCAATAGATGCGTGACTGTGGGATAACACTGTTGGAGTGCTTAGAGGCCGTCCATAAATTACGCCACACGATTTTAGGCGATTTTTGACCCCTTTCGTTACACTTCGTCACAAAAATTTAAAACTTAGACTCCCCCTAATATATTACACCACATAGCTTTGTCCCCGCCCCCCATATCCATATTATCTAATTGAAAATAAGCATGTTTTAAATATTTTTTTTGGACATTGAAACATATATTTAATGTAAGTCTGCAAAATATTTAATAGGGGTGTACCGGATTTAATTTTTTAAAATCCGACTGGAAGCGGATTCGGTCAGATTTATGAAGTGAAATCGGCCGTAGTCGGAGCCAGTCCGAATAGTAAAAATGGTTGGATTCCGGATTTTCCGGAGCCGAAATCCGATACATCCGTAATCACAACTAGGTCTGTCAATATTGTTGGAAAAAGCTGCGCGTGTACTCTCCAAAAAGCCGCATAATTTTCGCGGTCATGACGGCATTAGAATGCAACATAGCCACCATCCATGCACCTCATTTCACATAGTAGCTAACAGCATACTTAAAAAAACAACATATTATTGTACTCTGAAAACTTTTATTCCTGCTGTAAATGCATTCGCTATACTCATAAACTAAAACTACAGTAAACTGAACTGAATATTCAAACAAAATGTCAACCACAATAACATAACGTTCAGTCAGGTCATAGGGACCAGCAGCTTGAATATTTATATCCGCTAGGTGTCGGTCAATGTTCCCTCTAAAGTTCGTGTGCTACTTAAAGTAAAAAAAAAAAGTAATCAGCAACGTTGCACAGCTTCCATTTTTTGTGCAACACTACATTATTTGCTGCGCGGTTATTCTAAACCTCTGCGCGGCGTCGGCCAGAGAGCTGCGAGGCCGCACAAGGGAACTGGGTGCGGTAGTAACATATTAATTAATAAATTTTACATATCGACAACTTTGTACATCTTAGCAAAATCCGTTTTTCTGCAGGTCTACCTTTAACTTTACTTTAACAAATTTAAATCAAGCCCAAATTAAAAAAACAAAACAACAACAAAAACAACCTTTTCAAATATTTTTTAATACATTAAATAACTTTGAGCAACTAAAATATACTTTTAAAACATTTAGACTAGGTACTTTTTAGTTTCATGTTCAGGGGGAAAAGTTGTATCAAAATACCTTGTAGTTTGTCAGAACTTTGACAGATAACACGCGTAAAGCCATTGAAAACGCCATTTAAAAAATTTCAAGCATTGAATTACGATACGGTAGTTAAGTGGAAATTTTATTTAAAGATGCGTTTTGTTGTTGTTGTTTTGTTGTTGTTGTTTTGTTGTTGTTGTTCTTTTGTTGACGTGACGCTACATTTCCATCCGAAGCGTCACACATCGTCACAAATGCTTGACCTTTCACCCCTGGGCGCGTGACGTCATTTATTGACGGCCCATTCTCACTTCAATCGATATAGCACCAGTTATCTCTATGATTTTGAGGCTCAGAATGATTTGCATTGGGCACTCTTTTTATCCTTTATAAAGTAAGTAATAAGTTTGGTAAAAAAAATATTATTTTATTTTATCCCCCCCCCCCCACACACACACACTTTTCCCTCAGTGTGTTACAACTTTCGACCCCCACCCCACTCTTATAAATTTGAAAGAAAAAAACTAAAAACACTTCACTAATGAGTCTAATGACCCCAATGCATTTTAATTGAACAAATAAAGGTTACATATTTTGTAAACAATTCAACACTGATCATAATCATAATGTCATAATATTTTCAATAGAAAATTTACATACATGACTAAAGTGGCGTTACCTCGTAACCAACTTTAACCCCATTCAGCCCTTTCGATTCGTGATCGATTACGCAGTGGCTATTTTTGATAAATTAATTATTTCTCTAAACAAAGAACTTTCATACGCAGGTTCTCTACTTAAAATTTTTATTTTATTAAACAAAATTAAGTCGATTATTCTGTTTTGCACCGTATGTTAGGGGAAGCTACTCTTATTAACAAATTGTGTTTTAGGGGTTAGAGGCTGCATTGCAATTTCCGTGAACAACATAGTTAAATGATTTTTAGATGCATTTGAATAATAAAAACGATAATAATTGAAATGAATTTAGGACCAACAAGTCCGTACACAAATGGACTTTTATTTGCTGGATGGAATCAAGATCATGGTGATTGAATATTTTTTAAAAATGAATGAATATACCGACATGTAAACGAAAGTGTTTCACAAGAAAATGCGACTGTAGTTAGCCCCACCCCCTTTTATTTACATTATTTTCATGTTAAATATTTATAAAATGTTTGCTTTTAACGAGCTTAATATTTTACTCAGTATTAAATTTAATAATAAAATATTCTGAAATAATCATTGCATAATAATATTATTAATTATGAACATTTACTAATTTTCCCTTGTCAAATTCAAATTTAAAGTAAAGAATAAAGTAAAGCCCTACTTCTGTACTGTACGGTATGTTTATTGTTTATGTATTCTTTTATTCATCAATTATTACTTTATTATTTATGATTTGAAGGATTATCAAGTATTGTAATTGTATCATAATCATGTAACATGGCCATAGTTTAACATGTATCATTTTGCCTTCGGAGTGATTATTCACACAGCTGTGGGAATAACGTCTGCGTTATAGACACAATGACGCATGCGCACTGGTGTCCATTTGAACGATAAAAAGTTATGACCTTAAAAAACTCTAAATAGTCATGAGCCTTGGTAGAGGAATGGTCAGAACCAGTGTGTCTTATTTTTGAGGTGGAGGTGGATCGAATCCATGAGGTGGCGCATAGTTATTCCTTTTTTTCTTCTTTTTTTTAAATTAAAAAAAACAAACAAATTATTATATTTGTAAACCACAATGAGTTTTTATTACTTATGCTATGATGATATTTATTAATTTCCCCCAGGCCTATCTATTTTTATACCCTCCACATCTATAGCTGTCAAATAAGGAAGCAATGCTACATAAATTATAAACAAAATGAGGGGTAGGACTGCAATCAGGCTTTAAAAAAAAATTAAATGGAAAAGACGTAAACAAGGTAGACTAAGGGTTAGCCTGATCGGACGTAACAAAACAGCGAACGTTTCGGCAAAGAGCCTTTTTCAACGAACATACGACAATACACGAATAAAACGAATATAAAAATAAAAAATTAAAGTGAAATCCACTTTCTTGGATTCTTTGGATTTCACCGCAGCTAAGTTTGTTAATTTAATTTTTTATTTTTATATTCGTTTTATTTGTGTATTGTATGTTCGTTGAAAAAGGCTCTTTGCCGAAATGTTCGCTGCTTTGTTACGTCCAATCAGGCTAACCCTTACCTTGTTTACGTCTTTTCCATTTAATACATAAATTATAAATGACTAGCAGTAATAGTAATACATGATAAATTCTCATATAAATATATGTATTGTCCAGCGGGGGAGGGGGTAGAAAATTTCATTTTATGACTGAGTTAAAAAGATAGCTAAATGACTATGACCGTACTAAGATAAGGGGCCATTGTTTAAATGAAGTCACGCACTTAGAGGGGAAACGGTCAGAAATTTATGACGAAGGTGGGGGGGGGGGTAAGTGTTGAAGAAACGAGGTGTCACATCAAACAGCACAACTTCAAATTATAGTTTTTCTTAAATATTGGATTGTTTACAATTTGTATATTGATGTTTTACATGGATTCACGAGTGTTATGTTATTAGAGTGCAGACTTACACTAAATACATAATTACATGACAAAAAAGGTAGGCCTACTTAAAATACGCTCAGTTTCAAATAGAAAAAAAACTGTTAAAGAAACTGCTTTAATTGGGGATGGGGGAGGTGCAACACTTTTTGACGACTGGTTGAGACTTGAAAATCAACAAAAATTGCGTGATGTCATTTATGGACGACAAGGTAAACTAATAAATTGGAATATTTTTTTGTCTAAACTCTAAAGGTTAACAACACTAAGACAAGTAAAATTAATTTTTAATTTAAAATATAACTGTTAAGATCGACATTATTGATATAATGATTTATGATGTTCATATTTAGGCCGTAGGCTATATAACAAGCCTATTTACGATTCAATATCAATAGCTATTAGCCAAACGACCTATAGATTAGTATGCTTTTAATTTAAAGTCAGTATAACTATCACATTTTTTGGCTGTGTGAATAACGCTGGCAATATTCACACAGCTGTGGGAATAACGCTTAGATTATTCACACAGCTGTGGGAATAACGCTCACGTTATCCACACAGCTGTGTGAATAACGCTTGCCTTTTT
>MUZC01000464.1:369773-404158 GCA_002072015.1 Radix auricularia | reverse complement strand
CACACTGACACGTTCACCCAGACTCACCACACTGACACGTTCACCTAGGCTCACCACACTGACACGTCCACGCAGACTCATCACAACGACACGTTCAATCAGGCTCACCACACTGACACGTTCACCCAGACTCACCACACTGACACGTTCACCCAGACTCACCACACTGACACGTTCAGACAGACTCATCACACTGACACGTTCATCCAGACTCATCACACTGACACGTTCACCCAGGCTCACACTGACACGTTCACCCAGGCTCACCACACTGACACGTTCACCCAGGCTCACCACACTTACGCGTTCACCCAGACTCATTACACTGACACGTTCACTCAGACTCATCACACTGACACGTTCACCCAGACTCACCACACTGACACGTTCAGACAGACTCATCACACTGACACGTTCATCCAGACTCATCACACTGACACGTTCACCCAGGCTCACCACACTTACGCGTTCACCCAGACTCATCACACTGACACGTTCACTCAGACTCATCACACTGACACGTTCACCCAGACTCACCACACTGACACGTTCACCTAGGCTCACCACACTGACACGTCCACGCAGACTCATCACAACAACACGTTCAATCAGGCTCACCACACTGACACGTTCACCCAGACTCACCACACTGACACGTTCATCCAGGCTCACCACACTGACACGTTCATCCAGACTCATCACACTGACACTTTCACCCAGACTTATCACACTGACACGTTCACCCTGGCTCACACTGACATGTTCACCCAGACTCATCACACTGACACGTTCACCTAGACTCATTACACTGACACGTTCACCCAGACTCACCACACTGTCACGTTCATCAAGACTCACCACACTGACACGTTCACCCAGACTCATCATACTGACACGTTCACCCAGACTCACCACACTGACACGTTCACCCAGGCTCACAAAGACACGTGTCCTTCAGAAGAGTTTCCAAATCGAATTTGGATGGGCTTTTCGCTTTTCTGTGCTTGGGGTGTGTGGGGGGTGTCTCAAATTTCTACACGGGCTCCTGCGAAATTTGACACATTTTTCATAACTTTGTTTCCACTTTTAATGCAATCTCGCAGCTTGTGATCGTAGTAACTCACTTAAGTAGCTATAGTTGCACAATAAAACAGAGGCATTGTTAATATATATAGCAAATAAAGCAGCTTAACAGGTCCACTTACGAAGCTTGCGTAGGATCCTACACATAACGTGGAAGGATAAAATCACCAATGTCGAGGTACTCAGAAGGAGCCATATACTGAGTGTGCACTCAATTCTGAGTGAGAAGCACCTGCGGTGGTTGGGTCATGTGGGCAGGTTGAGCTCGGAGCGTATTCCAAGTTCCAAGAGTTCTGCTTTACGGTGAGCTGGCAACTGATATGAGGAAAAGTGGTCATCCCTGCCTGCGCTTCAAGGACGTCTGCAAGAAAGACATGTCACTGGGGCAGATATACCATAGACGTGGGAGTGGGAGACCATTGGCGAGGAGCGCACACTGTCGGGCAAAAGTGCGTCATCATCATCTTTCCCGTGACTGTTGCAGTTGTTGGGGAGAGCGCATGGACACAACAGATAACGATCTCCACAGTTGCCTATCTTGAGCGGCGGCCAATAAT
Source organism: Radix auricularia (assembly GCA_002072015.1). Taxonomy (NCBI): domain Eukaryota; kingdom Metazoa; phylum Mollusca; class Gastropoda; family Lymnaeidae; genus Radix; species Radix auricularia. The sequence continues at coordinate 402,518 of MUZC01000464.1, read as the reverse complement.
CTTTTCCTTGACATATAAATTATAAACATAAGCATCATCATTAATATTATTCATTCCTATTCGTTTACTCCTACTCTTAGTTAAGTAAAGGCTTAGGCTTAGTCTAAGTTGATACGGCACGGAGTCGCAGCGTTTGACAGATTTATAGATTTAGCTAATACTAAAATGACAACGAAAAAATCTGGGCTTTGCTGTTTTTTAATTTTACCATATGGCTTTTAACTTGCTTTGATATTACATTTTGTTTTTTTAAATTATAATTTATTTTCTGAGGAAATAAATTTGGAGGAAAATAAAACGTCCAAGAATACTAAAACAAGATACGCAGTTAATGCCAGATACAACATGGCGGGTGCCTCTCAAGGATCGGGAGTGGGTAAGAAATCTATCTTTTTGTTGATATTTTTGGCAATCGGTCTTTGTCTAGACTTAAGTATGTTCTCAAAAACTATTGATCTGAATTGCATCAAAAATCAAATCATATCTGATCACATAGAGAGTGTTTTTTGTGAGTTCTCGTTTCCGTATTTTTGTAATGAAAACCAGTCTTTTGTCACTCTTCTCATTTGACGAACAGGAACACGGCCGTACAGAGTACAGGAGTACAACTACGGTACAGTTCCCAGAACAGAATGAGGAGTGAAGTGAACAATCGTCCCTCACAGCCTCAGTCAGCTTTTAAATACAAAATGCACCACGATATTTTAAAATATGTTTAAAAATATAGGCTAATTTTTATGAATGTATCTTAGCAGATCTAAAACTAAATGACAAAGTCAAACGCCGTATAGTAGGCCTATACTAGCTGATTATCGTTAGATGGTACAAGGCGGTTGTATTGACATAATTTGGAGAGTAACAGACCAAAAATAACTTTGGCTATATCCGCTTATACATTCCCAAATGGGTTATATAGTATATTTATATAGCAAATAATTCCGAGTTCTCTGCCTTTGTTATTTAGGCTTAGTTTTAGAATTTTTATTTGTTAATTTAGGGTTGGGGTTAGGTTTAGGTATAATTGTGAATTTAGGGTTAGGTTTAGTTTTAGAATTTTAATAGTTGAATTTTCCAATTTCTTTGGTACGCATCAGGCAAACAAAGATGGCGGCCATGTAACGTGGGAACGTCAACTTGGATTTTACCATAACTTTATGTAAAGGTTTGGCGAACTTGTTTGCCTTTTAGCCTTTTACTTTTACCCAAAAATATAAAATTTTATGTTGACATTAGTGACATTACCCCCAAAGTAGTAGATTAACCCTTTACAGTCCGATGCGCCCCCAAACGCGCCGTTTTTTTTCTTATGCCTACAGTCCGATAACGCCAAAATCGCCCGCTCCGAGGTTGTTTACTTTGTTGCTTAGCGCTGCGCATATCAGTCGCGCATTACTGACTTAAACTTTACCGGAAGAGAGCCTCGTTTTCGATGTTTATTTTCATACTAGTTTGAAGACGGTGTGCCTAAGGGCTCATTTTTTACAATTTTTTGAAAAGTGACGTTTTTTTCACGGGGATTTTAATGAAATGGACAAAATATTGAAGGAACTTAGGCGTAATGGGGCTTCCTTATTCAGTGAATCTTGCAGTAATTAATATGATTATTGATTTTAATTTAAATAACACCAGTGATAGTTATAAAAACACAGATAAAAAATTATATAAATAGTGACACAACATGGATGGAAATGGTTTTATAGACCATTATCAGACCGATAGTGGTCGATTAATTTTTCCGCAATCAATTTTTCCCCAATTATCAGGCCCTAGACATGATTAAAATCTGCCAGACGATGCTGTTACATCTGATTACTTCTTAGTCATACCAGACAATTACTACCAAAAAAAAAAGAACTTTGTTTGCACTACAACTAGTACAATGTGCTACAAAAAAGAATTTACTTGCAGCCAGTTTTCTCCATTGAAATAAAGAAGTTTTTTTAAATAAAAATGTAATGTTGGCATTCACAACATGCCTGTGGTTCACTCATACCAGTACAATAGTGCCTGCTAATAATGCCTGCTTTAGCAAAGCTTTAATAGACTTGCAAATGGTTAAGAGATCTACCTAATGACATGGAAAATTTGTTAAAATTTTTTGGGGGGGTTTTCTGAATTTTTTTATGTGAACATCATTTGTATTATACACCAATGGATTTAAAGTGTGTCCATTTGTTTGTACTTAGTTATTTTTACTTTCATTTTCCTACAAATAGTTTATTTTTTATGAATTAATTAGGAAAAGAACATTGATTTAAGAAAGTGTTATCTCCCCTTGCTTGGTCGCAGGGAGTAGAAAAGGCCGAAGCGCATTGGACTGTAAAGGGTGAAATGGGCAGTGGATTTTGTATGCTCCTAATGAGTCTGCAACACCCCCAAGAGATCCCTTTTTACCCAGTTGGGGTAATTTACCTCTGATTGCCGAATGCTGCTTTACATAATGTATTGGTATTATTACAAATTTACTCTTAAACCCCCATGAGGTTTTTAAATAAACTTCCGCCTCATTCCTGTAAGGATTTCCTGTATTGCAATCAACTGGTTATGAAATTTAAAAAATTGCGTAAAATGCATTTATATTATTATTGTCATACTGACTTTTAGGCTAAGAACTAAGAATGGTTATATTACTCATCCAAAACACTGTCTTGAGTTAAATACTATTTTCTTAAGTTAAATACTATATTTACCTGTAGTTCAGTCCTATTATTTTTATAATAAAGTATAGGAAAATCACACCTTCAAAAAAAAACAACATAAAAACTACCAAAAAACTTCACGAATCGAGCGATAACACTAGCGCGGGCAACGGCAGCCATTGCCGGAAGTCGAATACATCATTTTTCAAGTATTTACTTTTCTGTGATTCGTTTCTAAAGGGAGTTCTATCGAGGCGTGCATTACCACGGTTCGGTAATAGCGAATAGGCGCGGATTATAGCGTTTTGGGGCTTTAAGAGTTGATGCTTATTAAATAATTAATAAATAAGTTAAATTAATAAATCAAGGGGTGGGGTTTGGGATGGGACAATAAGTTTAATATTTTTTGGAAAGTAAGGGGCGGTATCGAACTGTTTTATAGGCAGACTTAAATATGAGTAATGAAATTAAATTAGCCTGCAAATTACAATATTCACTCTTTTCTTTTTGCAATGTCTCCAGTGCGCTAAAATTACAGAAGAATTAGCATTTTCATAAATTTTGGGTATACTTTTGTTAATTAATGCTATCTGAATTTACTGCCTCATAAATTTTTAGTGCTGGATTACTTGCTGATTGTTGCAAGTGTCCTAGTATGAAATAGTGTATAAGTATCTTCCTCTTAAGTATCTTATCGAAACAGACGCTCCTTCTATGCAGAAGATAATTGCGTCCACAGACCATGACGGATGATCTGTTGGGAAGTGACTCAGCGTTTATATGTGGAGATGTTGTAACAAAGTCATTGTATTATTTTTGAAAATAGTTTTTAAAAATGTTTATCCTCCCTATTTTCGCGATTTGAAAGCATAAAAATTAAGTACCAATTTTTATTTTATTTTCGGTGAATTTAGACCAAAAAAATGTCTTTTTTACATTTCAGGTGTAGCTAAAATAGTCTGAAATTTTCTTCCATTCGCAATTTTACTACAATTTTTCTGGCCGCCATTTTCGTCGGTGTCATATCAGCACAGTTGGTGGCTGAAAAAGACCGTATTTGGCCTGTACTGTCAAATGATAATTTTCACTTATGCATTTTTTACTATAACTATAATAGTATTAAATCAAATTCAAATGGCTACTTTTTCCTGCACTTTCCTCTGCTAGTAAAAAATGTTTTTTATTTAAATTATGGCATTTAAAAAGGAAGAAAAGCACTTCTATAATTTAAGCTACAAAACAATGTATTAGGAGTATATTATTATGTAGACTAAATTATTTTAATTTCATCAGTTTTCGTGATATGTTAACTTAACTTTGTGTTGCTGCGTTCCGGTGACACCAATGAATTTTCTACAATTTTTTTTTTTTTGCACTCAGATGTGTAATTTAAGAAACTTTTGGGTAAGCTTTTTTTACATTCATATTACTTTATTGTTTATATTTAATAAGTAAAAATAATGGGTCTCATTGCTTTGACTATGATAACTTCATCAGTCCATCACTTTCCTTAATTTTTTTATTTTGTTGAATTAGACAGTTAGTATAATACTTTTCAAAAAGCCTAATTAGCTCTCACTAATTGATTTGTTAGTGGCTATTGAGGGGAAGACGATAACAAATCTGATTAATAATTTTTATTATGCCAGAAACACTACTTATTCATATTCTATCTCTATTTAATATATATATTTCTTAAAGAAGTAAGTTAATGTATCCTTAAATAGTAACAGTAACATAGTCATATATGAGAATTAAGTACTGAGTATGCATACTTAAGTAGTACTTGTAATGAATTATGTTAATAAAGAAGGTAAAAAGTATAATACTTGGTAGCTACTAATATGTAGGTATTGTCTACCTCCAAAGGACAAATTAAAAAAAAAATTTTTTTAATAGAATCCTACTTCCAATAGTGTTGTATTGTAAAACAAGGATACATTTTTTTTCATTTACTTATTAATTTTAAATATTTTCTTTCTATTTGCAGGATTCCATCAAGATTTACAGCTTATAAATATTGCCAGCATAAATGCTTATATTAAAATTTCAAATAAAATTTTAAAAGAAAATGATTGTTTTTTATCACATTTTTGTCCACAATCTTCCCTTTTTTTCTAATATAAGGGAAAATGTTAATTCTTAAAATTTTAAATAAATCCATAATTTTTCATTTTTATTGTGAATGTCACATGAAAATTTAGCAATATTATCTTGTTTTTTTTTTAAATATGGAAAATAAAATGCAGAATTTTTATAAGCGGGTCAAAATAATTTTTTTCTTCATACTTCATGGAGCTTCAAAACTAATGTTCCCTCTAAGGTTTGTTGGTCAGTGTGCAAAGTGAAAAAACTTGTGTGCAAAGTTGCACAACTTCCATTTTTTTGTGCAATATTTTACAAAATTTGCTGCGGAGTAATCAAAACAGTTGCACAGCGTTGGTTAGATAACTGCACAGCTTAAAGAAAACATTTTTCAAAACATAATTTAAACACTATTAACTTTGTTAAATATGAATTTGGTGTTTTTTTTTGGAAAGCTTATAGTTGTCCTTTAAAATGGAACAACAATAAAATTTATGATAATCTGATGGACTGTCCATAGAGTACGTCATGCTCCAAAAGGTTTAAAGAAAGTATGAAAGGTTGTGACGGTGGAGGGGGGTACAGCCATATGTTAGGTCGCGATGCTTTATGGGGGGTTAAGAATGATCAGTCAATAATAGAGTGACATACTTTATGGACAGCCTCTGACCTTTGAAATTTTTGTCATGGAACCTACCTCCAGCATTATAAGTAATAAACATAAGATAAGTTAACAGAATTTTTACAACTCATTTTAGATAATGGCTTTATTCAGTAGCCTAATAATAATGTTGACATTTATGCACAGATGTCAAATAATCATAGCCTATCGGTTTTATTCTCCTTGTGAAAAATGTCTGATTATTTCTTGCTATATAAAATTATTTCACCATAACAGTATTAGTGATCATTCCTTCCACTTCTAGTCCATGGTAAGAATATTACTCCTCTAGCCTACAAAAAAAATCTAATCATTAAAGTTTTTGGATAAGTAAGTGGTAAAAAAATGTTGATGCAGAGACCTTCTTGCTCTGATTTTGATATGAGTTTGATAATTATACATTTTGTGAAGCCAATCAAAACAGGCTGAAACAAACCTTCTAAGACTGCATCTTATTACACCTTTTTTAAAAGAATGAGCACCAAATAAAAACTAAATCTCTATCGATCATATAATGTATCTAATGAAACGCAAATTAAAAGAAATACATTAAAGCTAATTTTCATTTTATCTGTTCTCTCATAGCTTTTTAATGTATTTTTTTTTTCAATTGAAATGATTTTTAAAAGTCAGGCATCCGTGGACCACATTATTTGAATTATTTGACCTGGTGGCATGCTGCCAATAGGTTGGCACCTCTCTACTCTATATTGAGCTAAACATTTTTCAGCTGATATGATTTTTAAAATTATTTATGTGTAAAAAAAACACCTTTAATTGAATTTAATAACATAAAGTACAACTTAAATGTACCAAACAATCATTATTAACCCCCCCCCCCCTCTTTTTTTTTAAATGTAGGAAATAATAATAAAATCCTTTTTTATAAAAAAAATATTTGTTAAAAAGATATAATCAATAAAATATTTATTTTTCTTAATAAGAATTCTTTACACAGAAATTATTAATTTAAAGGTCTTTCTAATCTATTTATTTTCTAGTCATTGGTTAATATATTAATTTAAAACCCCCAAAAAGAATAATTAGATGGACGGCAATTATATTTTATAGTTCTAAAGACATTGTAAATCTTTTTTTTTATTAGTTTTGAAATGGAAGCTGAAATGTATGTACTACTTGATTTAAATAAAAAAAATTATAGTATAATATGTGTATATACATTTTTAAAACATGAAGCAATTGAATTATATTCTCATTACAATGGCAGTGGTTCCAAGAAACTTTACCCTTTTGGATGAGCTGGAAGCAGGTCAAAAAGGAGTGGGAGATGGAACTATTAGCTGGGGGCTTGTTGATGATGGAGACATGACCATGACAGACTGGCAGTGTGTTATCATCGGGCCACCAAAGGTATTATTATTTAATCTCAAATATCAGCACAGGGGATTTTAGCTCAGATTAATTTGATATACTTGCTTAACATTAGATTTATAAAGAGGTCATAATTTAACTAATTTGGGGCATAGTTATAAAATTTATAATTAGCTTTAAGTTTTAAATGCTTTCTTTTTTCAGACTAGTTTTGAGAACAGAATGTATCAATTGAGAGTAAAATGTGGTGAAAGCTACCCTCATAAGTCACCAGAAGTTAGATTCATTACTCGGATCAATATGACATGTGTCAACAAAGAAAATGGAACTGTAAGTTCTTTTAGGATTTTGAAATTTGAATAGTTTTAATTTGTTTTCATAGCCTCCTATAATTCCATCCTGGAGTTTACTGTGAAAAAGAATGACTGAAAACTAATAAAAATAAAATTTTGCATTGTGTCCTTAATTTAAATATTTGCTTTTTTAAATGGCAGATGGGGTAAAGAAAATGGATGTCAGTTGTTTTTTTGTTTGTTTTTATTTTGCTAAAGCTGGAAATTAGCAAGGTTTTAGAAAGGCATCTAGCTAATCTAGAGAAAGAGTGGCTTATTTAAGGCCAACCTTCTCAAGAAATGAGACTATTTGGTAGCTGTTCCTACCTTTCTTTTACATGTACTTCTGTTAGTTAGTTTTAAAAGATTTTGAAGCATCTTTCTTTTCTTAGTAAAAAATGTTTTTTAAATGATTTGTCATTCTGTTGCATTATTGAGCATGCATATTTTAGTTTTTGAAGAGAAATATTTCAGGCTTTTTTGACATCCTTGAGAAAATTTGGGTCAAAGTTGTTTTTTTAATATGCTGCACAACATGATATCATTTTTAAAAACAATTTTTAAAGGTCCTGATTTACTCCTGCAAAAAGTTCTGGAATTTTATTTAAATTTATTATAAAATTGATGTAGGAAGCTTTTGAAAAGAAACTCAAATTTTTATTTTTAAATCACCTACATTTTAAAGCAATTTTGAATATCAATGACTAATATTTATGAAATCTTGCATATTTTCTTTTAAGCTCTCATAATTGAGAAATCACTAAAACGGTATAACTTTTTTAAAATTTAGGTAGATCCTCGAAAAGTAGACAGCTTATGGTCTCACAAAAACTGTAGTATAAAGTCATTGTTACAACACATACGAGAAATGATGATGTTGAAGGAGAATCGTCTAGGACAACCAGCGGAGGGAACAACATTTTAGACAATGATATAGTCTCTTTTCTATAAATTTCAAGGTAAAATTTTTTAGTTTGGATTGATAATTTCTGTAGTTTTTATTTCTATAGTGTTATAAGTAATAATCTTGTATCACATGCTTTTCAGTTCAGGATTTTCGCTTTGTTTTGTAGGAGTTTGGTGACACTTGATTTTAAAAAATTTAAAATAGTGCTTTGTTTGAAAGTAGACCTAAGCTTAACTGCATTTAACCAACAGAAATGATTGGTCCATGGAAATTTAAAAAAAATTAATGGATCATATCAGATTCAACTAATTCAGAAATTTATCTGAAAGTAGATTTTAGAATGAAAAGTTATGTTGATCGAGAACAAGTCCATCAAACTGATATTCTAAATGGCTCAGAACTTGTTAATGTTGATAGAATAGAATATGTCCAATATATAGCATTCAATCAACATTGAAGAATTTTTATCCTAACACTTTCAATGACACATCACCTCTTTTTGTTTTGATGCAACATGTAATTTTAACCAGACCCAGAGCCCTGAACCTGTCTTTGTAACACTCAAGGATTCAGCTTGTACCTGGGGTGCTTTTCCATGCACATAATACATATATGATTAGCTCTCACTGTTCATGTCTCTTGAGCTAGAAACATATTCTTGGTGAAATTCTGAATCAACCAAAATGTTGATCATCTAGAACTACTTTGCTTTCCTGTTGAAGGCCTTTTTTCAACAGCCCTAGGATTTTAAGAGTTTTTTCATACTAAACCATTGCTTAGTTATTTAAGTTTGTGGCACATTTTCCCCCTGTAATTGACAAAATACCAAAAATTAGTTACAGCGATTTCGCGATTAAGTTTTTAAACTCTTAAAGTCGCAGAAGGGTTTGCAATAAACTTCCGCCTCAGTCCCTTAAGGATTTCCAGTAATACGATCAACCGGTTAGGAAATTAAAAAATTTGCGTAAAATCCATTTATAATATTATTGTCATACTGACTTCATTTTTTAGGCTAAGAATGGTTATTTTATGCATCCAAAAGACCGCACTGAGTTTAAAACAATATTTACCTGTAGTTTAGTGCTATTATTTTAGTAATAAAGTATCGCGAAAACGTATCTTCGTAGAAAAAAAACGCTAAAACTACCAAAAAACATCGCGAATCGAGAGATAACACTAGCGCAGGCAACGGCCGCCATTGCCGGAAGTCGAATACATTCATTTTACTTTCCGGGATCTCATTTCTAACGAGAGTGGTATCTAGGGACGCATTACGACACTTTGCGACTTTAAGAGTTAATTTACTCTGAGATGCTATGGGTACTGAGGGGGTTAAGCAATAAAAATAATATTGATAAATGCAGACAAATATAGCGTGATATTCTTGGAGTACCTAGTTATGGAAGAGAATTCCATTACTTGGGAGACTGAAAGAGAATTTAGTGTGTGTTTAAGGGACATAAAGAATGTCTTTGATTCCTTAGTTACAGAGTTGAGAAAATATCTGAATGATTTGAGAAATTACTTGAATATTATAAGCAATTATGTTTTTATAAAAATATAATTGGTTGTTAAAAACAAGTCTCTATTAAATTGCTTTTAAATTAATTTTTTTTCAGAAATGTGAAATTTTTTAGCAGAAAAGTGAACATCTGACAAGAAAAACATTGAATAACTACTTGGCCACTGTGGCATTTCACATTACCATATATTTTTTGTTTTACTAGTGCTTTTTATGCCTTCCATTCTTTTCAGATTCTTGCATTAATGAAACTTGATCCCATGCTGGTAGGGTTTTGTGTTATTTGAACAGTTATTTTCACCTCTATTGTATCATGGATTTTATTTGCACTGGTTTTATAAAAGTGCTTATGATTGCATTGAAATAATAGTCATTAAATTTACTTATTCCTGTGTGTGTATGAGACAGAAACATAACTGGGGGAAAATAATGTAAATATATTACAATAGAACTAATTGAAAATTTTCTCTTAAAAATTGAGAAATTTCTGCATATAAAATTTGTTCATCTTGTAAATAACGTTTTTTCCAAGTTTTCTAATAGTAACGGTAAATGAAATTTAAAAAAAAATGCTAAACATAAAATATCAATATTGTCAGCACCACTTGGATTGGATGAGTACTTAAGCAGAACTGCTATAATTTAATGCATGAATGATGCCTTTAACAACTATGAATAGTCATACAGGATACATTTGATCATTTTGTATCCTATATGGATGGCATAATGAGTTTCCCAGTAACAATAATTAGTCTTATTTATTAAGATGTGCTAGAAATAGAACATCACCTTTTATAAAATGTGCGTGCATTTGTTTAAGCAATTGTTCCAAAGTTCTTTGGTGTATTATGTTTTGTGAAGTTGGTTTCAGAATCTGATGCAGTATTTCAAACAGTTGTTCAAATAATAAGTAAACTGTTTCTTGGCATTATCTGGCTTAGGCCACAGAGGCCTTGCAATAAATACAAGACATTGTCATTAAGCAAGATTGCTTTAAATTATTATATCAGAGGTTAGCGACCAGACAATTATTATTGACCTCTTTTGTTTGCATTGTGTATGGTCTGAGTAGGTGTATTTTAAAATGTCCTGTCTGTCAATTATTATGAAGTGAGCTTAGCTTTTGTTATCTCTATTTAAAGATGTTAGTCAGATGTTCACAAAAAAACATTTCAAACAACTAGCAATAGAGGTAATGTTGAAATGTGCACCCCTTTTTGATCTGTGTGGCCATGAATTTGAGACTGTTCTCTATTTGTCATTTTGAGTTAAAATTATTTCTTTTGCTGTTAATTTCTTGTTAATTTTAAAAAATCTCTGTTGAGTGAGAATCTGGATAAAAAGGGACTGAAAGGTAGACACAAAATAATTTCATGTACAATACTAAGCTACAAGGAGTTGTTTGCACGTTCTATGTATCAATAAACCATTTAATATTAGCGTGTCCAAACGGTTTGTTATTTTTTATTAGACATTCTTGTGATACATACTTTTCCACAGTTCCATATAATATATTATTTTCACCTTTAAGTTGCTAGCACATTTCCATACATACTTAAAGTTAAAGCAAATTTCAAACCAAAATCCACTCACAAAACTGAGAAAGTGTTGAGTACATAATTCCATAATTTTTAATTAAAGGTAACACTTGAAACTAAGAAGTTTATCTGAAAGTCAAGTTTGTCAAACAATGATAAGTTTGGATCAACTTATATCCCTTCTGTTTTTCTTTAACCTGTTGAATGGGAGAAAGAAATCTTTTAAAAGAACTTTTGGTTATAATTATAGAAAACATGTATGGTGTTATATCAGTTACAATAAAATAAAAAATATTATTTTCACTCCTTTATAAAAAATAGCTATATTTAGTGTTCATTCTATAAAAATCGTTGTTAGGTTTCACAATTAGAAAGTAATAAAACTGGGCAAAGTATGAAGAGTGGGGGAGGGAGGTTGTGTGCTAAACTGTCTAATTATTCAATAAGCAGAAAAGTGAACCTTTTTAAATGTAAATAAAAATCATTGGCAAACAATATTCTACCTTATGCCAAATTTTCACAGCTGGAACATAGGCTTCTCTTCTTGGCTTTAAGTTAGGTTATGTTGGAAGTGATTAAAATTCTTATGATGGACTAATACATTCTGTGACAGTTAAAAAAACACTTTCATCACAGAAAACAAATGCTCACATAGATATCCCTACCAAAAATGTTGAGCAGTATGTAGACGAAGCTGCAGCATTTCATCGGGAATGAAACAGGAGCCATGCAGACCCCAAGAGTACTTTAACTTTAGTGTACCATTAAAATATTCTCTGTTAGTTAAGCTTTATCTTCTAATTTACAATTGCAGTTTCCAAAGTATATGGTAAATGAGTAACGAAAATGAGGTAGCGCTCTCGACTGTCATACCGATGGTCACGAGTTCGAATCCACACAAAGGTGAGGATTTGTTCTCGGGGCCTGAGGAGTCCCCGAGTCACCCAGCTCCGAATGGGTACCTAACTAGACAATAGTTAGGCGGCTGGGGTAATGCGTGGAACCCCTATAGCCGTGGCCTGTGACCGCTGCATCACTTGCCAACAGATCATCTCTCATGGTCTGTGGACGCAATTATCTTCTGCATAGAAGGAGCGTCTGTATATCTAAGATAAGACTATGATTCATTGTCATTAAAGCGCAATTCAAACTTGGGAAACAACATAGCTTGGCAACATGAAAAGTGAGACATTTTTGTGTGCTTAAGTGGTCCCATACATTGAGCTGTAGGTTTAAATCTTTGAAAAGAGTAAGACAAATTCAATTTCACACATACACTTTTGATCCCAAAAAAATGTTGAGTCTTGCCGTTTGTTGTACATGAGTTACTGATTTCTTTGACCAGCTAGAGATATCAACTTGGGAATGAATTTTATTTGCACTTTTTCAAGCAGAACCATCAATTATTTTTTTACCCTACAATTCTCTCTTTAAGCCAGAACAGTAGTTCATAACATGGGTTTGACTGAATCCCAGGGGCTGGGTGAAGGTCAGACACCTGACTCAAATGATTTGTGATGACACGCCCCACTTGAGAAGGCTTCCGTCAATGTGCATATGAAACTATTGGGGTTCAGTACCTCTAACAAGCTTAAGAACCACTAGGCCAGAAGTAATTGTATATTGTAATTGAATGTACCTTGAGTTTGACACATGTGATGTAGTGGATTTACATATTGAGAAAGCTAATGCCCTTTAAAAACCTAAAGTTAACTGTTAAGGAATATCTTAAAGATCTTACAATGGAGCATTTGTTGTTGGGTCTCCAAAGCTTTTGAAGGAATCATCCAATGACTTTCTGTAAAATATGACAATGTAAGTATATTTTAATCCTATTTAGTTCAAGCAGGAACACACGGATTAGTTTAGGTGTTTCCAATATGTGTTCCACAAGTCAAGTCAGATCTGCATGCCATGCACTTACCAATGAGCTTCACAGGTGCACTAACAAACCATTAAGCACAAGAGATATGATAGGCCAAAGGGGCTCCCCAACAATATTTATATAATTAAGTTAAAGGGCTTTGCATATCAAAAAGAACTGGCAATAGTGGGGTTATCACCATATGAACAGAATTGTCAGTGGGTCTGAACATTATACTTCCTACTGCTTGGACACAGTACCCCCTACAATGGCTTAAGGAGTTGAAGATATGGGGGATTTTGAAAAGCATTTTTATGTAGGATTCTATTTTATTTTTTATAACAAAAATCTTGACTACAACTGTGTTTGAAGTAAAATGATCAGTTTACCTTTTTTCTTTACTTTTTTTCCCTTCTGCTTTAGACTGTTTTCTTTTCAATCGATGTTGTGGGAACGAAGGCATAAATTCTGGATCGCAAGCTGTTCATAATTAAATAATATTTTTTATTTTAGGCACAGGGTTTATTAACAAAACATTATTTTCATTATTTTGCTTTTTTTTTTTAATGTGACATTTAAAATGTTATTATAATTATGACTGCTTGTTTGGACTCGTTCATACAGATTGAAGAAAAAAGATACTCTACATTAATATTACTTACGCCTTGGTTGTTCTTTAAAATAAGAACTCTGTATGCAATCTTCAGCACTAGCTCTGCAGATAGAATTTAGCTATAAAAAATATGGTATACAGAGATTTCAAATTTTTATTTTTTTCTTGTGTCAAAAAAACCTTTTTGACTGAGAGATTTTCAGTACAGATATTTATTCATAAAACAAAAAGATGCTATTTAAGAAGAAAAGTTAATAATTTAAATTTACAGGCTTTATAAGAGTGTCTGACTTTTAAAAAAAATTCATATATACAAAATTATAAATAAAATTCTAAAATGTAACATAAAGTTTGTAAAGAATGAAGCTCTGTACAAAAATAAAATAGAACCATGTCATCAAAATCAATAATTATAAAAATATAACAAATCATAAAAGTTAATAATGCCACTTAAAATTATCTATATGTTAGTATTCAAAATTTCCATTTTATCGCTATACACATGCAATTTTAACAGTGATATGACAGTGATAAGCCACTACATATAAGTAACTACATATAATCATTTCAAGTACCAGTACCTTTTGTTCGGGTCATACATAAACATAATATTAAGCAGTTTGATCCCTGCATCGCTGAGCCATGGGAATGTGTGTCTCAGATTATTGTATCTGAAAATATACATAAAAACAGGTATAAATTCTACTCAAACCTAAAGCAAAACTGAAAATTTTTAAGATTATTAAGAATTTAATAAACTGTAACAGATCAATAAAATTATTTCTGACACTAAAGATTGGTTAAGTTGCCCTAACTTGTATTACTTTAATTTTAATTACTTACGGTTGTTTCTTCAAAGAAAAATTCTCCAAAGCAGGAAGTTTTGAGAATTCCTAAAAGGGAATTAATTTTTGTGTGTGTTAAATTAAACAAAATAATAAAATACAAATTTTAGTGCTAAAGAGACATGGCATTCAAAGTAAAGAAACTATTTCAAATGGATGAATGCTTTATAATTATAAACCAAATAAATATATTTTAAATTTCTTTATATTTGATAGAGTAATATAAGAATAAAGATATCTTTGCTTTTAAAATAAATTGAAAAATAAATTTACAGATGAATAATTTAATAGGTGAGACAAAGTAAGAGAGAAAATATGTTTCCCATACTGGCCAGATTGTGTCATTAGGAGTGCCTAACATGTCCAAAATTAAATCCAGCTGATGGAGCTCTGACCGGCCAGGCAATAAAGGACGATGGGCAAGCAATTCACCCATTATACATCCTGATGACCTGAAGAAAAAATATTTAATTGAAACAGGATGTCACAAATCAACAAACAATTCGGCAAAAACATTCCTTGTGTAGTCTCACCCATATTTGGTCCTTTAAAAAGAAAGTTGTTTTTTTTTAGTTTAAAATTTTTAATTTCATATTTTTATAAACCTAAATACTAAATTGTAATATGTATGCAATTCTTGAAAATTGTGTTTTAACGTTTAATGCCCCAAAACGTGGTAATCGCGCCTCTCTTTAGAAACGAAATCACAGAAAGTAAAAACTCTTCAGTGCATGAAATACGATGTATTCGACTTCCAGCAAAGCCAGCCGTTTCCCCTTGCTAGAGTAATCACTTGATTTGCGAACTTTTTGGGTATATTTTACTTGTTTTTTTTTTCTGAAGACGTGATTTTGCTATAATTTATTATAAAACAATAGTACTAAACTACAGGTAAAAATAGTATTAAACTCAAGACGATCTTTTGAATACGTAAAATAACCATTCTTATTCTAAAAGATGAAGTCAGTATGACAATTGACAATAAAATATAAATACATTTTACGCAATTGTTTAAATTTCATAACCAGCTGATCGCAACTAGGCCTGTCTATGGGTACCCGTTGCCGAGCAATGACCCGGGTAGTAAAATGGCATTCGGGTTCAAGTGAAAATGTTACTACAATATCTTTACAACCAGTGTTTGAACAGTGGCTATTCTGTGTTCAAATTTTGGCTTGCGAATAATTTATCAAATTAAAACTTTTGAATTAAAAATATATATACTGTCAAAATGCTTAAAAAGAAATAAGTGTTAAACGGAAATAAAACACAGTCCCGATAATCTACACAGTATTTTGATACACTATTTCCCCGGGAACATGAAACAAAGATCTTTTTAAAATAGAATGGTTTTAGTTTTTTGAATTGTTCCAGTAAGGAAAATAGAACACAACGCCCTGAAGTACTATTAACCAGAAAGGGCTAGAAAAGATCTTGGCTTTGGTTTTGAAATATGCCGCACATCTTTGTTACCGATAGAGCGTGGCAATGTTGTTTATCTAATCCCTCCCCTCCCACTCACACGTGTCTCCACTCCTATCCCCACCATACGCTAAAAAAGATATTTCAATCGTTGAATGATTTTCACTATAATAACAAAAAAAATGGTGGGGGGTGAGTCCGTCCACTCAGTATGACACAAAATAGGACACAAGAGCGATCGATAACTAGGAATGGCTAGAAACGATCTTTGCTTTGACTTTGAAATACCCTGCTCATCTTTGGTACCGATTGAGATGCGCCTTTTTCTTTTATCTAACCCCCCTCCCCCACACTAACATATGTCTCAAATCATATCCCCACCATACTTTAAAAGAAATAAACACTGCTATATTCTGTATTGTTTTGTTTTTGTTTAAATCATTGAACTTGAACAATCTTCACTTTATTACAAAAATAAATGCTGGGGGATGGGTGGACTAAGTAGGGTCAAGTCCTGAAAAGTTTAGTTAATTAAAACAGTTGTCAGCTACAGTTATGAGCTACAAATAACTCGCCATGTCATCATACGATTAGCGCTCCCCCCCTAAAAAAATAACCTTAGCACCCCTCTGCTCATTGTTTTTACAACACTGTAACCCAGGATGGGTACCCGGGCAACATTTTTCAATAATATTGACAGCCCTAATCGCAACACAAAGGCAACAGGCCCCTTGACGTCAAAAGCTGCTCCCCTAAAGTCCAAAAATGGAGAAATTATTCAAGACCAGGCAGCACAGCTAAAACGGTGGGTTGAGCATTATCTGGAATTGTATTCAACAGTTACCACAGTCTCCAGCACCGCTCTAGATGACATCCCAGATATGCCACTCATGGAAGAACTTGATGTCGTGCCCACACAGGAAGAGCTGAGCAAAGCAATTGACAGTCTAGCTTGTGGAAAAGCGCCTGGGAATGATGGAATACCACCAGAGGTTCTAAAGAGTGGCAAGACAGCTTTACTCCAACCATTGCACAAGATTCTGTCCCTCTGCTGGGAACAGGGCTACATCCCCCAAGACCTAAAGGATGCAAATATAGTGACACTATATAAAAACAAAGGTGATAGGAGTGATTGCAATAATTATCGCGGCATTTCACTCCTTAGTATTGTAGGAAAGACCTTTGCCCACGTTATACTAAAACGTTTACAAAGCCTAGCATCCCGCGTCTATCCAGAATCTCAGTGTGGTTTCCGGTCCGGTCGGTCTACCATAGACATGGTGTTCTCCATACGACAGCTCCAGGAAAAATGCAGAGAGCAGCAGATGCCACTATACATTGCATTTGTGGACCTTACAAAAGCCTTTGACTTAGTCAGTCGCAACGGGCTATTCCAAATACTGGCAAAAATTGGATGTCCCCCTCACCTACTTGCCATCATCAGACAGTTCCATGAAAATATGCTTGGCACAGTACAGTTCGATGGAGCTAAGTCAGAGGCCTTCCCTGTCAGCAGCGGAGTTAAACAAGGTTGTGTACTCGCACCAACACTCTTCGCAATATTCTTCTCTGTACTTCTTCGATACGCATTCAAGGATAGCAGTGAGGGAATCTGGTTACATACCAGAGCTGATGGAGGACTTTTCAACACTGCCCGCCTCCGAGCCAAGACCAAAACGACGGATGTCCTAATTCGAGAGCTACTATTTGCGGATGATGCGGCACTAACAGCACATACAGAATCTGGTTTGCAACAACTCGTGTCAAGCTTCTCCAATGCCTGCAAAGAATTTGGTCTGCAAATCAGCTTGAAAAAGACAAACATCATGGCCCAAGACACTCGACCTCCTCCTACCATAAATATCGATAATGAAAACTTGGAGGCTGTGGACAGCTTCACCTACTTGGGATCCAAGGTCTCCAATACACTGTCCATTGAAGAAGAAATAAACAGCAGAATTGGCAAGGCAGCCGCAACAATGGCTAAACTAAATAAGCGGGTCTGGCAAAACACCAAGCTAACGGAGAAAACCAAACTGTGCGTCTATCGAGCCTGTGTCATCAGTACACTACTATATGGGAGCGAGACATGGACCACTTATACATCACAAGAGCGTAAGCTTAACAGCTTCCATTTGAGATGCTTGCGCCGCATCCTTGGTATTAAATGGCAAGAAAAAGTGCCTAATAGTGAGGTACTAACGCGTGCCAATACCCAAAGCATGTACTCAATTCTTAGTGAAAGACACCTGAGGTGGCTAGGACATGTCAAAAGAATGAGCCCCGGCCGCATCCCGAAGGACCTCCTATATGGTGAACTTGCTTCAGGAAAGAGGAAAACAGGTCGCCCACGCTTGCGATTTAAAGATGTCTGTCAAAGGGACATGAAAGCAGCCAAAATACATACAAGTGACTGGGAGTGTAAGGCAGAAGACCGATCTACGTGGCGCACAGTTGTCAAAGAGGGCGTCATAGTAGCCGAGGAGCGAAGAATGGAGGAGGCTGCAGACAGAAGAGCTAGGAGAAAGGCCAAAACATTTGGAAGCACAGAACTCGTGTGTAAAAACTGTGGCAAAGACTGTCACTCAAGGATAGGACTGCACAGTCACTCGAGGAAATGCAACCCAACCCAACGGTGATGCACCATCGTCTCGCGAGACGAAAGGATGCCGGAAAATCGCAACACAGGAAATCCTTATGGGATTGAGGTGGAAGTTTACAGAAAACCTTCTGGGGCATAAAACATTAAAAAATTCTCACAAATTGTAGGTTTTTACTACAGACTGGAAAAAAAATTAAATAAAAACAAGTCACTAATATTTTAGCGCCTTAATTTTCAGGAAAAATTCTGAAACTTCAGCAATGCTTTTTTGTGTAATTATTGCAAGTGTTCTGCATATCTAATAAATATTCTTAAGGTTAAGCCTATGCCCATTAATTAGGTTAAAATATGGGTGAAACTTAGGGGAACGCCATTATATCAGTACCAATGTCAAGATATTGGCGTCGGTAGCATGCATAGGTACCGATACTGACATCACCGATACATCATAATTATGTGACATTTTGACAACCCCACCCAAAAAATAAATATTTAAAAAATAATTTGTAAAAAATAGATTCAAAGATAATTTTTTAAAAAATCATTGAAATTAAGGTTGTTAAGACCACTACTTCTTAAGGTCTGGTTAATTCGGTCCGTATTTTTACCAAGAGAATAGATACATTTTTGTCGCACATCCTCTGAGTTGACATCAAAGGGCCTGTGATGTACCGAGGCTAGTGAGTTTTTTACAATTTGTTTCTTAATTTATGTTTGTCTTAATTATTAATTAAACCAGTAGCCTAAATATAAAATATACATAATCACGAGTCATAAATTTAAGAAAGATGTCATCAAATATGACCGCTAGTTTATGTATTAACAAATACTCATATAGACACCCATATTGCCAAAATAAATATCTGTATCGGCAAAAATTCATACTGGTAGACCCCAGTGAAACTGTAATCAGGCAGTTTAGATCAAAAAATTTTTAACAGGGTATAAGTAGGCCTGACAGGACGTCACAAAACATTGAAATTCAACATAGTTTTGGATCATCCTGTCAGACTGTTGCAATAACATATTTTTGCCTATTCATTAACTCTATAGAAATTTACAGACTGGGAAAGTTGCTGGAGCCACCAGCCTGATAGCCGTTAGTTTTCTAAAATTTGCAAAGGATCATTTGTTTTCGTTTATTAATGAGTTAGGCAATGAATTTTGGAGATAAAAACCAGTTGAAAATGGGTCGGCACACACAGACCATAAAATTTAATAAAGATATTATTTATTAAGGTTAATGGTTAACTGTTCAAAGAGGGGGATTGATCCTGTTAAATCTGGACTGGGTAACCATAACTTCTATTTGTCTGAATTAGTGTTTGAACTGGATACTTTTATTTCTTTTTTTGAGGTGGGGGGGAGCAAATCTTCAAACAACCATTTAATTTAAATTATGTAATTCTGATGATTTGAAGATTAAAAAAGATTATGACATTTTAATTAATAAATGTCTATATAAATTGGCTTATCATCACTGTTTACTCCTTAAACTCACAAATTTAAAAGACATATTTTAAGTGGTAAATTGGCGTGAGTTGGTGGGAATTAAGAAAGATTATGGTTAATTGATCCCAAAAAAGTAGATTTATGATATTAGTTAGTTTAACTTGTAACAAATTAACATATATTATATTACAGACGCTCCTCCTATACAAAAGATAATTGCATACTAGCCTATCCATGGTGTATGGATGGTCCATTTCACGCCCTAATTCCAGATGAAAGGAGGGGGGGTACATGTGTTTTAATTTTGAGTGTTGTATTAGACCAGGGGTCTCCAAACTTTCCTGCCAGAAGGCAGCATTCACTGTCAAACCGCAGTTTGGGGACCAACTACTAACCCCCAACTACTAAGTTTTGTGGTAAACTACAGGTACAAATAGTATCTTTTTTGGATATTAAAATGTCTCCAGGGGCCCAATAAAAGGGCCTCATCTGGTCCGTGAGGCCGTAGTTTGGAGACCCCTATATTAGACTAAGAGGATCATAAACTGATTTTGTTTTTAATGAGCCAAGACTTTATTTTTCAAATCTTGACACAGCAGATTTATTTCCATTGAATTCTAAAGACATTCCATCATATATCTTGTACAGTGTGGCACATTTTCATAGCAACATTTTTACTTTCAACTAGTTAGAAATTGTTTAAGTTAACCTGTTACACGTAACATTAGA
Source organism: Radix auricularia (assembly GCA_002072015.1). Classification (NCBI taxonomy): domain Eukaryota; kingdom Metazoa; phylum Mollusca; class Gastropoda; family Lymnaeidae; genus Radix; species Radix auricularia. The sequence continues at coordinate 381,975 of MUZC01000464.1, read as the reverse complement.
GCTATAAAGATATTTTGAGAGACTTACCACATATCAATGCCTGTTGTGTGAGTTTTAGACCCTAGCAAAAGTTCTGGTGCTCTGTACCTTTAAAATGGAAATAACAGCAGAATTTAAATGTAAAGATAAAGAGCAGAATTTTTTAAAGAAAAGAATGCTGGAGGAATTATAACATAATATAATCATTTAGAAAAATATTTATCTATGAAAACAAATGTAAGGATTTCTTAATTTTAATTCTGCTCACTAATGATTTAATAAAAAATAATTTTAATTTAAGAAAATTATTCTTTACAAAGTTATCAAATTTTAAGGTAATGTTATTAAATACGTGAAAAGCACAAACCATAACGTTACGACAGTAGGTGTCATGGGACGAAGTGGGAGCTCATACTTTCGTGCTAAACCAAAGTCAGCTTTAAAACAAATGAATTTATCAATAACACATTTAAATAAATAAGTTGTTTTTAAATGCATAGTCTATGCAAGCTCAAGAAAGTAATGTTTTTAACTTAGGAAAAAATTTTGATAACCATTATGAGTGTCACTTTTACTTTTAAAGCCTACTAATTTCTGTGGTTACCACTTGCTTACAAGGTTAAACAATTAAGTCACTAAATTTGACTGTCTTTTAAAAAATGTAAATTATAAACTTTCACTGATGAGAACATGTCAGTATAATTCCTTTTGATAGGGGTTTCTAGCATCAGATACATTTTTAATATTTTGAATTTTACTCAAAGATGGAAATTTAATTAATCCACAAATCAGTCACATGTACCTATTTTGACACATCCTTTATCCGTCATTAGTAAGTTAGATACCTTGAGGTCTCTGTAGACATATTATAAAGTATTAGTTTATAACTAATTTTTAAAGTATACTTAGAATTTAGAATTAAACAAAAATTCACTTAACTGCATTAAAGTAAAAAAAAATTGTATGAATGATAAAACTAATCCTACATATTGTGATTTACCTGTGAATAATAAAATTTTCATGTAGATACTGTAGACCTGCAAATAATTGCAACATTATGCACTTCACCTGTTGAGGAAAAATGAAATATTCTGCACTTTAGGTAGATAAAAGAGCAAATGCTGTCCAAATTATTAATAACAACACAGTGATGTAATGAAATAAGGATGTAAGCCTTTGACTCCATCACAAACACTGACTTGGTGGAAGAGGGTTGGGGTGAATACAAATTGACTAGACTGAGATTTTTGTGGTCTGTTGTTCTTTGTTTAAGAAGCCTATCAAGTGATCCCCTGATAAATTCCATGGTTTATGATAAATTATAAATAAAATTGTTTTGAGTTTTTATTAGAATATGTGCCAGATACTGTTTAGAGCTCATACCTGAAAAATCATATCTGAATCACATTTTAGTCTATATATAAAATCCATTATGCCTTCTTTACATTAAAATGACCTTAGTTAAACTAGTACGTTTGAAATTTCATTTCTTGTCTGATACTAACACAGATAACCCCAAACAATGTTCAAATTAAGTTACCAGGTTAAAAATATAAGAAAAATATATAGGCCAAGAATGTGTGGAGGAGATCTGCCGCTCTGAAATGTTTTTAAAAAGCTACTGACCTGAGGTTCAGAAAATGGTGCTGCCATATTGTCTAATAAGGAGGCAAGATCTTGTTCACAATATTCCATGACAAGAAAAATACTGCATTAAAAAAATAATTAACTACATTTTATAATTAACACACTTTTGAAATAAAGAGGGTTACTTTTGTAATGTGAACCTATATAAATGTACAACTAGTTAATCAAATATTTAATTACTATAACTATAACTTTTACAGAAATCTTTTTTTTTTAAAATTGTTGGAACACATTCTAAAAAAATTGTTAAAAATCATACCTTTCAAGACTTTTTCCAACAACAACTTCAGACATTTGAACAATGTTTTGGTGTCTTATGTTTAGTAATATATTGATTTCTCGAAGACCAGTGACATGAATACCTGGTTTTAAATTTCATTTATTACATTAATGTATTATTTTTGTTAATGAACTGAAACAATTGTTAAAAATAAATGTATGTTTGAAATGAGATAAAAAGTAAATTTCTTAACAAAAGGAATTTGTTATGCAAACTTTTGACTATGCTTTAAAAATTAAAATATCAAAAGCCAAAACATAAACAAAAAATTTAATCAAAGTTGAAAAGGAGTTATAATATGAACTTTTCTTACCATCTTTTTGTGTATCCAGCCTCATTTTTTTTAAGGCAACTATTTTGCTAGTCTCTGTATTTCTGGCCCTGTCTGAAAATATTATTAGATTATTTGTTAGTAATTTCTGGTCTGTTGAAGAATATCTCTAGGTATTGACAATAAAAGAAATAAAATTTGACTATGATGAAAATTCCATGACCTAGTATATAATACTTACAAACAATGCCATATGTTCCTTCTCCTACTCTGTTTAGTTTCTCAAACTCTGTAACACTTCTGCACTTTCCCAGCTGCAAAAAGTTAACCACATTTAGTAGGTCATAAATAATGGAGTCTTAAAGGGTGGGTGGTATTATTAAATATGTATTAAATTAAATTAACATTTTTGGATTTATCAACATTACCCTGTCAGACTCAGCTAACTCTGTCCATTCACCAGTTAGTATGGACATAAATGATGGTGGCTTTACTGAAACACTTCTTTTTGTGTCATTTTCCATAATTTATTCCTTGGACTGTTATCAACCGGCATGTACTCGTAGAAATGGTGGTGGTGGCAATCAGCTGTACTTATTCCTTTCTTGTTAAATTTGAAATGGTTAATCTACAATTATTTCAAGTAAGTTAAAACAAAATAATAAAGACATTGATTATTCATTAAAATGTAAGAAAAAAATTATTTTTATTGTTTGATATTCCAAAAACGAAAGTAGAATCTCCTGTACATTCATTAAAAATAATGAATATTTTAAATCAATCTTGAGCAGATTTGTTTACTTTCAAAATAATGATACAAAAAAATTAAATTTAAGTCAATTTAAAATCAAATCAAAGAAAGCTATTTAAATCATTTCTCATGTCCTCTTTCAATGATTATATTTGAGTTTTTCATAGATGATCTTGAAATGAATAAACAGGAAAATTTGTCTGAGTGCTTGTATAATTAATAAGTTAATAAGAAAAACAGCATAAAAAGGTGTGAAAGAAATTGCACAGGCAGATGATAGAAAGTGTTGATATACGACAATTCTACCGACATCAAGACTAATCATAGCTCATCCGGTGATAAGTATATGTATTTATAAAAGATAAAGTTTGCTAGTGGCAATGATGCTGGATTTGTATTGCATATGTTTCTACATGGATTGATGAATCTCCTCGAAACTTAGAATATATATACATCAATATCCAGATTAAAATCTAGAGGGAATTTGAGCTTCACGTCAAGTAACTTTGGGGCGAGGCCTAAATATAGCTCATATAAGGAACAAAAATTTAACATTAGCTACTGGGTGGATGGATGGATCCTGACCAAAGTAAGCACACAAAAACTTGATGACCTCTTTAAAATACTATAGACCAGAGGTTCTCCAATGGAGAGTGTGGTCTGCAAGATCATTGCAGGAGGATAGTGAAAGTATATTAATTTAATAGCTTCTCCACTAAATTTCAAATTCCTGGTATATCCCATCGGATTGTGCAAACATGTGAATAATGATTAATCAACTCAACTTCCATCATGACTTGTGATAATTTATAATTCAATATATAGATACTTGTTCCCCAATTGTTCTGTACATATCAAAAGCTGATGCAAAAAACTGTCATGGTTACATTACAATCTGCCCAGGCAGTGTTATAGGTTATTTGCATTTTACTGCTGTAATTCCATGACCACAAATTCAATAGACAGCTGAGATGTCCATACTTTTAGCTAAGATCTCCCTAATTTTTCAACCAATTTTAATGGGACCAAATTTAATGACTTACTTCTCTTATTTTTCAAACTGATTTTCATTAGGGCAAAAGAAAGGTGATGAAATGGTCCCCAACCTAAGGCTCTTATTTAAACTTAAAAGAATAATGGTTATAGCTATTAAAATTCATTGGAATATCTTTATATCTAATTCCCTTAAACGACCATGTGCAAATGAGCATGACAAATGACCCAGCATTGGTCGAAATATCACAGTGGGGTGAAAAAAAAAAAAAAAAAGTGGGATGTGTGGCAACAATGCTTCTTGCGTTCACTTGTGTTGTTCCTTCACAGAATAACATATGATTCGTAGTGTAGTGGTTATCACGTCCTTGCACATGGAAAGTCATGGGCTCGATTCCCAGATGGAACAATTTTTTTAAAAAATTAAATGATTTGTTCTGCCTGTTCTTTTCCCCATTTTTTGCGAACATGACCAACCCTATAGTCGCAAACACAGTTGATGATTGGCAAAGGTGGGGGGCAGATAATAACAACTGCTGTGCACGTCTCCACGTTAAGTTGCTTTAAAAAAAATAACTTTGTGCTGCTGCTTGTATCTGTTCTCTCACCTCCCCCCTACCCTTTTCTTTTTCTATTATGAGCAAATCTGCGGCATATGCTATGTCGCGGGTCATCTTGTTTGTTTTTATTAAATTAAATTAACATAATTACCCCAAGCATTAGTAGTTTCTGTAATGGGGTGGAGTTAGAAATAATTTAAAACTGGAATTTTTAGAAAATATCTTTGGCCTAAGCTAGTTAAGAAAGTATGAATGAAGGTGTGGAATAAAAGTAAATGCAACTTTATGTGTTGCTGAATATTAGCCATATTTAGCAGGAACATTCATGATTCATAATCTGACCTGAAAAGGGATCAAAAGTTAAACATTAGAGACCACAAAATGGGATACATGTGGCTGCAAACCATGCAGTCATCTGACCAACACTACACAGCAGTTTAGAATTACAGTAGCAAACATTGATAAGGATAATATATCCTTGTTTGTTGGGTGTAAAACGGTGCAAAAAAAAAAAAAATGAATGTGTGCAACTTTGCACATGGGTTTGTTATTTGGCACAAAGAGCCTTAGAGGAAACAATAATCTCAGGGAAGGGATCCCATTAAATAATAGGGAACTAGATTTTGCTAGGAAACAGGATCATATTGGGTTTAAAGATCCTATTGACTATTGGAGTATGGAATTGTATTGGCTGAAAGGGATCCTATCAGACAATCAGGGGAAGAAACATTTTCACAAATAATTTTAATGAATTTTTGTATTGATAATTGATATTTTAAAACAATTTATCTGCTGACTGTTTAAATGTTGAAGACATATAACTTATGAGTTATTATTTAAATTTAAGACATCTTGGCCATAGCAAAGTATACAGGATGGTGAAATTTTTAAGTGATCTTGACTAACAAAACACATTTTTATCAATTGTCAATACCATTGACAATTGTTAATGATAATGTTGATTAGGTTCAGCTAGAATGTTTTTTGCTTCAGCCATGGTTGTGCTTTATTTGTAATTATACATAGTTAAACATACTGACATAATCATAGGATAGTATAATATAAGTATCAGTAGCAGTGTCAGTATTAGTAGGTTAGTATTAGTAGGCAATGGCAATTTCAATGAATATGAGGGCATGGCATCAGCATGGGCACTAGTGTAGTGTAGATCAGTGTATTGTGTGGAATGTAAAGTGACCTGAACTTGACTGATTAAATAGTAAAGTGCAAAGACTGTAAAGGCACTTATAAATTATTTAGTTAACTAAACTAAAGTAAAGACTTGACTTTGACAATCATAATGAATCATATAATTATAATTTATCAATAATCAAATTCAAATCAATGACAATGAATCAATGCATATTCAAACTCAATGCAATAACAAAATGTAAACTGACAAAAATATTCGTATGATGAAAGTTAAGGATTATAAGTATATGCTTTTAATTAATTTACTGTGAGATGTAGGTGTCAGTAATATCAGTGACAGGTAAGAGTATGAGCGTGTGGCGTGTGATGTGCTGCTAATGTCAACACAACACAGTAGCAATAAATGTATACAATTCACATTTCCGGTTTATGGTTCTGTGGTGTATGGATCTCCAAAATGGCCGCTGAAAGTTATCATTTGTGTAGTAAATAAAGTTTTCACTGAAAAGTTAAGAGATTTGTGCTATAAAAATACGATATTCTTATTATTTTGAGCTTCATGCAATAATTATTGAAAATGTCGGATACATGTAATGATATTCAGGCTCTCAAAAATAGACAAAATGATTTGAAGGCAAAGATGTTAGAACGGAGGCGACAGCTCGAGGGTTTGGCAGCAGAACTTACAAGCAGTGGTAGTGCTCCTTCTATAGTTCCACCTAACCTCGCCGGCGTTTCAAACTCAGGTAACTATTATCATAGAATGATGACGATGTAATGTTGTTACCTCTTTCGGCTAAAACCTATATCTCCGACCGCAGTGTCGCGTCTCTTCCGGTTGCTATGAAAGGATAGTTGCTTCCCTTGAATCTTACCTCCCCTTGCGGTAAAACGTAAATATAAGTCTATTTTTATAATTGCATTTGTATTATTGCGCGCAGCGCGCTTTCGGTAAATAAATTAAAACAAAAAGAGGAGGGGCATGAGGGGAGAGATTTTAATTTAATATTTAAGGCCTAATTTAATATTTAATTAGAATTAATATGTACATTGATAACGATGGGATGAAGGAGAGGGGGGGCTCTCCTGTTCATTTTTTCCCAAGTGTAAATGAGTATAATCTAAGAACTATTTCCTGTGCTCATTTAGAAGTGACGTGAGTGCTGCTAATTACCCTGCCACGCCGTCTGGGTGCGCTTAAATCAGTAGGTAGACATTTTTTTTTTCAGCGGAAAATTGAAGATTTTAGAATTTGGGTTAGGTATAGCTTTAGAATTTTGGAAAATTTAAGATTTTAGGGTTTGGGTTAGGTATAGCTTTAGAATTTTGGAAGATTTTAGGGTTTGGGTTAGGTATAGCTTTAGAATTTCGGAAGATTTTAGGGTTTGGGTTAGGTATAGCCATGGCCATAACTTTAGAATTTCGGAAAATTTAAGATTTTAGCGTTTGGGTTAGGTTTAGCTTTAGAATTTTGGAAAATTTAAGATTTTTAGGGTTTGGGTTAGGTATAGTTTTAGAATTTCGGAAAATTGAAGATTTTAGGGTTTGGGTTAGGTATAGCGATAGAATTTTATTGTGGCAGTAGTCATCTAATTTGTTGTGATTCCGATGCCTGATTTGTGAGTACCCATTGTTTTCTTCATTTTTACAACTATTTTGCTTTTATGAAAAACGCTAAAAAATACCCCTTAAAATATTAGAATGTCCCCCAATCCTTCGGCCATCTTGTTGCTATGGCACGTCACCGCCGGAAAAGTTGTGCGAGCCCCGTAAATTTTTTTTTTTTTTAAATTTGCCGGTAGCGAAAAAAAACTGCGCAATTAATGCCTTATTGCTTATGAGATGTTAAATTTCTTTTGTTGCTCATGTTGTTAATAGATGTATGTTAGCCAATGTTTTCTTATCTTTTCACTTCTAATTATGCATTTATGCAAAAATTACATGCGCCACTGTTAGACACAACAAATTGCGACAGAAACTACTAAAATTTGCCGTCAAATATGCATTTTTAAACTACCGTAATTTACGCATAATTTTCCAAAATTACGTTACCGTAATTTGTGCTTTTACCGTAACGTACTTGAAATGTTACATGACTTTGAACCCTAATTATGGTGCTGCTATCTTGGTGCAAATTGGTCTATAAGGCAGTGAAACTGAAGAAAAAGTTAAGTCAAAACAAAAAAGGTCCAAGATATTTTTCAGCTTTTTAAAAAAGAAAATGTTATTTAGTCTTCAGTTTTTATACAGTTTGCTCTATTATCTTAAGTAGCATCTTAATATCAATATTGGCCTACAGGAAATGTTTAAAATCCCATTTATTCAACCTTGGGCTCACTTAAAGTCTGCTCTTTGATAACCACCTAAATTTAGAAAGGTGAAAATTTTGATTCTGAGCATGTTTTTTTAGGCTTTACATGAAAGGTAATTTTTAAAAATTAACCATTTCCGGTCTCCACAACACAGTGAGAAAATAAGACCATAAAATTTGCTTAGATAGACTATAATTTATTTCCTTTCAGTAACAATTACCAGACCAGAGTCTGCCATAATTTTATTCATATTCTAGTATAAATAGTTATCTTTGGTTGATGTTTTCATTTTAAAAAAACAGGAGAACTGACAAATTCTAAAGCCCTTATGAAGCCTCCCACAACTAGTTCAACTATAAGTCCAATAAAGCCATTCCAGAGAGAGACAAAAGTTACCTCTGACCCTGAAGTGGAGAAAAAACTTTTGATGGTTCTTTGTGACATTAGTCTGGACATTCCATCTGATTCAAAGGTTCAATTTCTATATTTTTATTTATTAAAAAAAGTTTTTAGCTTTTCCAACTGAATTCATTTAGAATAATCAAGGAATGTTGAATGAAACAATATCATTATCATATCAAGTTTAGAGGATCAAATTATAGTTTTTAAGTTAATTATGATTATTTTATATTCTTTTGTGGAGTGTGAACTAGAGGTGTTATTTTTTTACATTAGACTTTTAGATAATTTACATCCTTATTTTAAGAATAAATGTAAATCTATATATATATAATTCACCAAAGTGAGTATGTGTAAATGAGCATGGCGAATGACCCTGGTTAGGGCCCACCAATCAAGCGAAGTGGATTCAAAAGGGGGATGGTCATGTTTCAAGACAAACAATGCATCTTGCTTTGTTCCTTCACAGAATAACATGTGATTTGTAGTGTAGTCGTTATCATGCCTGCCTTACACACGGAAGGTTCTGGGTTCAAGCCCCAGCAAAAAAATTTTTTAGTTTTTAAAAAATGTGTGTTTGTGGTCACTGGCAGGTAAATAACCTCAGTATGAAATTTCTGGCGACCAACAATGCGTCAGTGGTTCCTCCCCGCCGATGTTCACACTTGTTGTTTTGATTTCTTCGTGCTATAGTTTGTGTCTGTTCTTCCCCTCTTTCTTTGCACTATCCATGAGCAAGTCTGCGGCGTATTCTACAGTGCAGGGCGTAGCTTATTTATTTTAAAATGTGGAGCCAAAATGATTAACCAGAGTAAAAATTATTGGATCCTAGAATATACATGTCAGAAATAGCAATTCAAGTCACTTCATGTTAGCAATTAAAATTTCTTATATTTATTTTTTGGGATTAAACTATGGAAATTTGAGTAGAGAATAAAATTATTAGTAATATTTCTACAGGTCATTGCAGAACACACTTCAAGGTTAATGGAGAGAGAAGTGGATTTGCCACTCATTGAGGAACTTTTGAAAAAATTTGCAAATCAAAAGTTAATTAGGTAATTTCATATTCATAGGCATATTTACATGCTATGCTTGACAAATATGTTAAGTATTAATTGAAATTGAATGCTAAATAAATTTGTGTACAAATTATATAATGCAACTTAAAGCTAAAAATATATTATTGTTTAATTTTTTTGCAGCATTAGATTTGCTGAAAATTCAACGGGATTAATTGTCAATTCATTGGATCTTAGTAAGGTTAGTTCTAAGCTCTGTTTGATGTTGTGTCTTAAGTTTAAAACATAAGAGTGTAATTAATGTTAAGTGAATTATCTGATTTAGACTGGCCTTTCAAAACATTAAAAAAAAACACTAACCAATTTTCATGTTCTTCAGCTCTCTGATGTGACAAAAGGACATACGAAGAAAAGAAGGAGAGATAGGTAAAAAGCTTCATGCATTTCATATTAAACATAATATTGAGCATATATTGATTTAACTAATTTTAATACTAAGTTATCAGAAGTCTGAGTAATTCATTTAAAATTCATATTCTCCTTTACGTTCTTTTTTTTATTTAAAGAAATAATCTTTGATGAGAGTATCTAGTCGATTACCACTTTGAAAAGGAATTTGAAAACTTTACATTTACATTTCAGTACACAAAATACATATTTTTAGTCTTTTTAGCTAAGCATTCCTTAACTTTCCCCCTTCTGCGGCATTGATTTTGATGTTAATAAAATAATATATGATTCTACCACCTTTTCCAATTTTGAAACTTATTCACTTGCCAAGCAATTTTTGAAAATACTGTTTCGATGTTAACATTTAAATGTACATGTTAAAATAGGAAAATATATAACAAGAAATACTGCTTGCATATTTTTTTAAAAATGGATTTAGGAGTAATAATACCAGATTTATGTGTAGGCGGGTCATAAGAAAAGTAAATCTGTTACTCAAAAATATAAGATGGGGAAATCTCTTGTCTTAGTGACGATGACGAGGAGGAAGAACTGGGGACAAAACAAGCCAGGTCATCTGGACCAGAGTCTAGAGATATTGAGGTAAGAGCTATTCCCTTGACCAAAAGCTAAATATCTTTATCATAAAGAAAACAACTTTTTTTTACCTTGAAACACAACAAACACCACTACTCATATCTGTCCATTAGTTAACCTTTAATTTATTGTTTCAATCACACACTTTGTGTATCTAGTATTGTAAAGCTTGTAAAAGACAAATCACTTTTTATATTTTCTTTACTGGTGGTAGAAATAAATAATCAATGCAAAAGAAAAAAATCAGTAATTACCGTAATGGATAGCAACTAAATCTTAGTTTCCTAAACTTGAAATGAGCTGTTAAAATGTATAATTTTACACACAAAAATAACACTCTTATTTCAGAGTTTGTTGTCCATGCAATCTACTAAAGAAAGAGAAGAGAAAAAACTAAATGAAGAAATACAAGCCTTACTTGTCACACAAACTGCCAAGGTTGAAGTATTTCTACTTGGCATTTTCTAAACCATTAATTATTATAGTTGAACTATAGTTACATCTTCTTTGCAATAGTTGAACTGTTTATTATTCTACATATATTTTATTAACTAAGGTAACAGTCTGTCATTAGCTTGTTGCCAATTTTTGTTTGTGTCTCTCTTGAAATAAGTTTATTTTGTTTTTTTTACAGTGTATGGATTTATTTTCTCTTTCTATAAAGTCTTTTAAAAAATTGCTTATATTAAGGGGATCCACGGGTCACAAAAAGTCGATATTTTGAAAAAATATCGAAATTTCAAAAATATTATTTTCTGATAGATTAATATCTCTATTATCATTTTGTAAAATTAAAATTAATATTAAATACAATTTTAACGCTATAAATGTAGTTTGAAGAGGGTGGGGGTCTACGTTTTGTTTACATTTTATCCGAAAATAGCGAATTTTCAACACTCGTTTGTACTGAAACCCTTGGCTCGATTCTATCAAGTTTGGTATCGTTCGAAAGCTAAACATTACGAGATGAATGCCATTCCGATGACACGGTTTTCTAAAAATAACTATTTTAGTAAATCCATTGTGTATGACGTGTACACAAATATAGGTGATTGGTTGAATGGTACATCTGACCTATTTTCCGCGTTTTGATTGGTTGGCGTCCGCCATTTTGCCTTCACTACGAGTAAACAAAGAGAAGGAACGCCTTGCCTAATTTTCGACAGTTTTACATATTGCCTTACCAATAGTTGATTATCCGATAGATTTCATTATTTAAGGTAAGTATAATTTGTATAAGATTCGTTATGATAGCTTTTGTTAACATGTTTACTCCATTAGTAATAAATTAGTACTCAAATAAGCAAAACATCGACAAAGTGGTTACGGCTAAGTTTAGCGCGTGGCGTTGTCACATTCAGTTTACCGAGGCCGAGTCAGTAAAACAAGGTGAAAACGCAATACTACTACATTGATTGTACATGTATTTTAAATAAAAGTAAATTTAATTATGATTATAATATACAATAAGTAGTATTACAAACCAAATTAGTAGCCACGAAGTAAAGTATTATAGTTATATTATAGTCTGTTGTAGGTTTTGTAACTTTGTTTTGTAAGTCTACTAATACTAATCATAGTCATAGTTCACAGATCAGGCGATAAATAAACATACAATAAATTAATAATAGTCAGACCTTTAAAAAATAAGTCATTATTATTATAGGTCTTATCACAATTTTAAGTCTACACTGTAATATACATGTTGAAAATCTTTATTGTTTTTAATTTTATTATGCTTGGTCTTGGTAACAGTAGGGAGTAGGATTTCTGTTACCTCAACCACAAT
>MUZC01000464.1:350469-369070 GCA_002072015.1 Radix auricularia | reverse complement strand
TTTTTTTTTTGGGGTGGGAGGTGGATGTAAATTTCTTAAAATTAATTAATTATTTATTATTTGACTTGAATTTTATAATTATTTACAAGCTAATTGGATTTTGTATTGGATAAGATTAACTATTCTTGTTTATATTATGCAAAAGTATTTAGTTTCTTCACATAAATGTTTATTTTTTACTTTTCTCAAAATAAACATTTTTAATGGATATGGAATTTTAGTTTTCATTTTTCTCAAAAAGTCTGTGGTCAAATGCTTTAAAATTTGGAATACTTGTTTAAATATGGTCTTAAAACGGAATGACAGAGCCATTTGGATTCAAAATGATCAGGAGGGAAAAAAAAAATTATCAAAGTTCACATTTCAATGAAAATGCTGACAATTGCGGAGAAAAACAAGTAGGTCGCAAAAAAAATTTGCAAAAAAAAAGTTCTTTCCTTTTAGCTCAAGTCTCTCTGTCATTCCATTTGACACACTTATGGCTATTTGAAAACAAAAGGTCAGGCCAGTACCTGATGTAACTTTTATATAAAATGCTTCCTCCTGCACCATGATTTTTCATCCTGGACCCCCCTTTTTGCTCCGCTGGAGTAAATTTTTAGGAAATTATTTAATTTTTACCCCTAATGAGGTTTATTTAAGTCCATATACATCATATAAAAACATTAAACATGTTAAAATGTTAATACTTTAGAAAATTTAATTTAGGGTAGTTGACCCCCTTAACTGCTAATGAAGAAATGTGTTAAAGTTTCAGTTGTGTACATATGAAACAAAGTTTTGTTTGTTGAGTTTATTTAATGCTAAGAATCTGATAACTTATTTAACAACTCAATTCTATCAATCTAATACACATTTAAAATTTAATTGTATATTTATCTTAGGAGCAATATTTAGTGGAAAAATTCAAGTCCAGAGGAGGTAAACTATTTTTTAATTAATAATTTAGAAAATTTTCAAAATATTACATTTCCCCGCCAAAAAGCCAGAAAATGAGCAAATTTAAATATGTATTTGCTAATGAATGAGCTGGAAAAAACTGAATGTGAACTAAAAGGCCTTATTTTGTGAATTTTGCTTACTCTAAAAAATTATAAAATGTCATTTAAAAACAATTTCAGGTCCACAGCTTCAAGAGTTCTGTCAGTATGGAACAAGGGAGGAGTGCCATCGTACTGGACCTGATGGGAATATGTGCAAACGTCTACACTTCAAAAAGATCATAAACAAGCACACTGATGGTATTTTGAAATCTTCATATTTCTCTGATTTAAACAATGAAACATGCTCCAGTATGTTTCTTATAAAATAATTCATTACTCTCCCATACGTTTTAGTATTCAAATCTGTTTTACTGCATTTAAAAATTAATTAACATTCTCTCAAGCATAATAAACTGTCTAGTTATCGAGAATAAACTTAAAAATTTCAGCACTTAGGTTTGTCGTAAAAATGAATTAGTTTAGAGCTTTTTTTTTTTTAAATTGCTTTTTTTTTTCAAAATTAAAGTGGGTTTTATTTATTTATTATTTTTGCTAAACATTATGTTAAAAAAATCTCAAAACTGCCTTTAGAAATAACTCTTAAAAAGGTTTGTTAAACTTGAATTTCAGAATCATTAGGTGACTGCTCATTTTTAAACACCTGCTTTCATATGGATACTTGTAAGGTAAGTCTATACCACTAGCATTTTAGTAACTCTCAAAATAAGTTACATGGCATTAAGAGAAGCATAAATAATTTAAAATTTGAAAAATATCTTCTCTGTTACAGACACTCTTTCTATACATTAGAATATTGCGCCCTACACTTATCTATAATATCAATTTGATCATATGTCCTGAAAATCTAATCATGCCAAAGGGCTGGAAACACTGAACAATTTTTTTGTCTATCTAGTCCAAGGACATTTCTTACACTTTAAGTAGAGAGGTGAAATCATCTTTCACCTTCATATTTTGTATGTCTAGGTTATACAACCAACCCAACTAGTGAAGATATTATATAAGTCAGTTAATCTTTTGATACTATATCATAAAATGAGGTGATTTCATCATTCATCTAAATATTTTGTTTGTTGAGTTATCCAACCCGGCTAATTATTGTTGTATGACTAGGTATATCAACCAAGCTAAGTCAGTTAATCTATAAGCATAATGGTTATATTTTAACAAATAAGAAAAAAAGTGTTAATGATTGTTAAGATTTTACATTAAAAAAGTGCAAATACATCGGTTACAGGCTCTTATGAGTCATTTTTGCTCTATTTGACCTCAAATAGCATCGACACATAAAGGGAAAAAACAGTTTTCGAGACTGAAGTTTTTTCCCCCTTAAGATAGGATTTTTGGTACTTTTTTTTTAGTACTTGAAAAAATTATAAGAAACTTTGTTTGCTGCCACTAAAGAAGGAAGAAAGGCACAGTTTCAGGAGTAATTTCCCCTACATGTTTTTTATAGTGTGGTAAGTGAAACATTTATTTTAAACCAAAAAATTATACCTTAAAATTCAGGCAGATTTTTTAACCAATGTAATTAAAATTAAAGTAATTTTAAAACAACAAAAAATGACTTTACCTTTATATTTGCATATCATATTTTAACCTTTCTCTTATGCTCTCAGAGGAAATATGTGGAGCATTTTTTCTTTTAAATACCATAAATGTTTCACTTTCTACCACAATATAATTTTCTTGCTATCACTGATAGCATCGATGGTATTTTATGGTTAGGATTATCCCCTTGAGTTGTCATTGGTTATTAAGACACTGAACAAGGTTTCAAAATTTTTGTTAATGGGGTAAACATTTCTTCTTAGGAAACTTCAAATTTACAAAACTGCTCTATGGTCCCTGGGTCACAACATCTTACGCAAGGTAAAAAATGGACTATTGTTATTTTCTTTATATACACATATTTGAATATAGTTATAACTGAATAAATATTTATTATCCTATAGTTTTTTTTGTTGTTGTTGTTTGTTTTTACAATAAAGCTACTTAAAATTGTAAACAAATGAAATAGATTATACTGACAGTCCTTTTCATTGATCTCATGCCACAGGATCCATGCAGCAGAACTCTAACCAAGATTGGTTCTATAACTTTGACAACAGTAACCACATCAACAACAGTTATGGTGAGCCCAAGCGGGACATGATGAGTGGCAAGTTCTACTCCACCCTGTCCAGCTCTAACATGGGCCATGCGACAAATGCTGGATTTCTACAACAGGCTGCCAATAATGGGCTCCATAACACTGTTAGGCCATATCCAATAGCCCCTAGAGATGATCCATTAAGAAGCTACGCATCTACCAATATCCCAGACAACTCAAATGTTTCCATGACTACTTACCAATCAGCCGCCATACCTGAAACTGGAGATGTCTCCAGTAGTTCTTTTCAGCAACCCAGTATGCCAAATTCAAGCAATGGTCGACCTTACTCAGACCTTAACATCGCCAGACCCACTTCAGCCAGGTCATACCCACCAATGACTCTACCTGATTCAGCAACAGCTTCAACGTCGTCAGTACCTGACATGACATGTCCGCTTCCTTTCCCTTATGCCTCAATTCCTTATTCTCTCACTGCACCACCTCCCGCACCCACAGCTTCTGTGGTGACGACTATGGGCAACTGTTCTGGTCTAGACATGGTTCTACCCGTTATATCTCATTCGTGGTCCCTTTCTACTGAAACTGTGTTTCCAACAACAATGGCCATGTCTTCTGCACCTCCAGCCAAACCAACCAAGCCGAAAAAACTTAGTGGCGGTAGTTCCTGTGCCGCTGGGAAGAAACGGATGCGCCAGCCAGAAAAGTGGAAAAAGAACTTATCAAAAACCAAGAAAATCAAAGGTGAAGAACACCTGAGTAGAACAGGAAACGTCATTCCTGCTAAAAAAGTCGAGGAGGTTGACTGTTCACAGTGTACGTTCAAATGCAATGAAAATTTTTCCTATGACCTCAGGCAGCAGTTGTTTGATGTTTTCTATAGCTTAGGCTCCAATGAGAGCCAAAAACAATTTGTCTGTCAAAATGTGCAGGAAACTCTTACCAAAGTTAGTGGTGCTGGGAGGAAAGAGGGGAAATTTGAAAACAAACGGAAAGTGAGCCGAAAGTATTTTCTACCAGACACAGACAATACGAGGAAGCAGGTTTGTTCAAAGTTCTTTTGTGGCACTCTGGCTGTGGGAAAGACATTTATTTCACACGCACTTCGCCACAAGCAGTTTGGTTGCTACGTGGGCAAAGAGAGACGTGGTAAACCACACAATAAAATTCCTGATGATCTCCTGGACCCTGCCAGGCAGCACATTGGATCTATGCTTGGAGTGGCTGTTAGGGGCTCAAAGAAAAGCGTCAAAAAGAAATGTTTAGAGCAAGGTTTAAACATTACCAAAATGCATGAGATGTACAAAGATGAATGTGCTAGTAGGGGCATACCACCCGTCAGCCTTAGTATGTACAGGCGAGTCTTTCACACAGAGTTTTGAACTTTCTTTAGACAAAGATTCTCTTGGAAAACTTTGTAAGGCTCTGAAAAGACCCATTCTTATGGAATACTTTGTGATAATAAAGGAGAATTTTGTGGCTTTGCCGCAGTAAACAACAAGAAAAAAACAGTAACATTATTTTTAATGAGGCATTGAAATGAACAGATTCATTTATTATGATGTATACAATACTCTACTTTTTTTATAAGTCATTACTGTAGTGGCTGAGCCAGAATGTTGTGAAAAACCTTTTTTTTTTAGTGAAAAGGTATTCTAGATCATTTTTTATGGAATTTTGTCTGTTACCATGACTTTATGTTGTTCTACCAACTTGTAAAATGATTTGTCAATGGTTAAAATCATTCAAGTCACATTGACTTTGAACATTTACCATTTGTACTCAATCAATTAGTGAAAAGTCAGGGTTACAACTTATAGACTCGACAAAAGATAAAGCAGTGATCATCCATGGTAGGTGCACATTTATAAGTTTGCCAGCACTGGGTGCTTAACCTAATCAATGGTCTCCTTGACACATACAAATGTGTAGACCACAATCTTCCTTCGAACCTTTATTAGGTTAAACTGAATCTACAATGAGATTGCACATGACTGCAATATACTTGTGGGCAAAGTTTTCAATAAATTTGAATATTTTGTAGTAAAAATGTGTTTGTCTGTCATAATCGACAAGGACCACTCTCATCATATTAGTCATGTGCCTAATATAAACTATACAGTTAAACCCTAGGTTCATTATTCTTAACTAAAATCATAACACTTAACATAGCGTCATAATGTTCTCATCTTTCAATTTTTTCTTGCCATACGAGACTAACTGTATAGACAGCATAGTTCCTGCGGCTCTTTAGAAAAAGAGTTGTCAAATTTGTTGAGGAAAAGGGAAACACAAAAACAAGCATTAAGCTGTTTCTTTATTTTTAGGAAAAGAGAAAGCAATCATAGAACACCCCACATTGGGACAAAATTGAACTGGGCAATACCACATATAATGGTGCGTGCATGTATGTCTGCTCAGTCTTACTGTCATGTTCAGTCCATTTAACTTTAAAGAAATAATTGAATACTAAAAATAAAAATTGGGTTACATCCAAGTAGCCTTTGAGATGGTGTACACAAAATGTAGCCTGATGGCAAGTCCATTCAGTTCTATTTTAATAAAGTGGATGTTTTTTAGCATTCAAAATTCAAGCAATATTTTTTTTTATATCAAACTAGGTTTCCTACTTTATAGATGGAATGACAAATATTTCAACTTTCTTTTTCTCAAAAATATTTTGAAATATTAATGTTGATTTTATTACTCTAATATTGTTTTACAACTATGACAAGTTAATGTTGCTTGATAAATGTTTACAGTGATATTTTAAGATTGTAATGTTAAGGTGTGCTTTTTTCTGCACTTGTTTAATTTTTGGTTATGCTCATCTGTTGTTTCTGTTGTAAATAATAGTTTCTCTTTATATGCTAAAACTATTGTAAAAACTACTATTGTGATTTTGTCTCTTTATATTCTAAAACTGTTACAGAATTTAGAATAGTGATGTTTCAATTTTTCCTAAAATATTTGAACATTTTCTTGAGTTTGGAAAATATTTCATGCTCATTAAACAGTAACCAATTTATATAATGTTGCATTGTAGAGATGATCATTTGAAATGTGTGTACTTTTTTGTGGTCAGTTCAAAGTCCACAAAACCTAATTTGTGGAGCTAATCCAGTCACAAAGATCTTACTCTCAATAAAATACAAATGATATTGCCTAAAAGAGTTGTTGATTTAGTTAGAACCTGATCATGTTGGGTTTGTTAGTCTTGTCATTTAAACACTTAGTGCAATGGTAGTTTGGTGAGATAAACACATAGGGCAGTCGCAGTTTGGTCAGATAAACACTTAGTGCTGTCACAGTTTGGTGAGATTAACACTTAGTGCAATTGTAGTTTGGTCAGATACGCACATAGTGCAGTTGCAGTTTGGTCAGATAAACACTTAGTGCATTGGCAGTTTGGTCAGATAAACACTTAGTGCAGTCACAGTTTGGTCAGATAAACACTTAAGGCAGTGGCCAATTGGTCAGATAAACCCTTAGTGCAGTCACAGTTTGGTCAGATAAACACATAGTGCAGTCACAGTTTGGTCAGATAAACACTTAGTGCAGTCACAGTTTGGTCAGATAAACACTTAGTGCAATGGCAGTTTGATCAGATTTTTTTCTCTCTGATTTCTTTCCTTCATTTTAACTCTTGTTTATATTTTATGTTATTGTTATTGAACGATGACTTACACATAAAGTGATCAGATTTTTTTAAAAATGGTAAACATTTTGAAAATCATTGGAAAAAGAAATAAAGATTTTCACTGCCTCAAAAGTTTTCATTTGAAGATATATAATTTTTTTTTAAAAAGCTTAAGGGATGCAACTGTTTTCTTCACTCTTGGAACAGTGACTTTTTTAATTTGTCTTCATCTTCTTCTTCCATTTGTGATCTATGGTAGATTGGGTATTAAACATTATCTATTTAAGAATTTCTACAATATACAAGTCTGTTCTTTGCACACAGCTTTTATTTTCTTGCAACATTATTTTTTCTCTTCAAATAACTTCCTTCCTAAAAAATAAAAATAAAGAATGGGGGGGGGGTTTGAGGAAGGTGGTGGGATGCTTATTTCCACCTACCAAATTGATTTCTCTCTTCTTTTTTAACCCTTCCCACTACCTTGTCAATTTTCAAAGAACATCCCTATTTCTATCTCAAACTGGTTCTCACAAGTTTCTATCCTATTTTTAGGCAGTCACAGATTAAGTGTGAGGGCTGTCACGTTAGCTGTAGTGTTATCTGAATGAATTCAAAGAAATTCCTTAGCCAGGATGTCATTTTAAGATATTTTCATTGGTAGATTTTTATCACTTGTTTATCTTGACTGCATGTGAAAGCCCCTATTCTTCAGATACAAGCATGTTTTGCCTGCACCACTTTTGCTTTAAAAAAATGGAAGTTAATAGAAATTGAGTTTTGATAAACTACTTTAAGCCATGTGAAAACCTATGCAAAGAAACTAAGTCATAAATTCATCAATGTCACATTATTTTTCATTTTCCCTGAGGGCAACAGTGACAATCTCCTCCACATCTGTTGTTGAGATGTAACTTAAAAAATATTATATTATTTACTGATTTTAACTGATATGTCCATTACGTTTAAGAGAATTATAGTGCGAACTGCTGTCAGCTTGAGCCACCAAGAAATAGAGGGAGAATTGCTGTCAGATTTAACCACCTAGAAATATAGGGAGAGCTGCTGTCAGATTTAACCACCAAGAAATATAGGGAGAGCTGCTGTCAGATTTAACCACCTAGAAATATAGGGAGAACTGCTGTCAGATTTAACCACCAAGAAATATGGGGAGAACTGCTGTCAGATTTAACCACCAAGAAATTTAGGGAGAACTGCTGTCAGATTTAACCACCTAGAAATATATAAAAGGAATAGTTAAAAACACAAACAAAAAACATTAGCTTCACTTCCTAGAGCCCCCTAAATCATAAGAAAGCATATTTGAAGTTGTTCTTTAGTTGAAACTGTCCTTTTTTTTTTCCAAATGATTTAGTAATAAAAGCTTTGCTGGTAACATCTGCATGTGAATCATTTATCACTACTGCTAGTGGATCTAGTTGAATATAATTTCACAAGTTCAAAGAAAGACATTAAAAATGCTCCTAAAATTTGGGTTGATTTTGAAATTCAATAGTCCCTGTTTGAACTCTTTAGTCACATTTTGAACCCAGATTCCATAAGCTTCTTTCACATATCATCTACATATCAAAAATTGAAATGTCTTCAGATCTTCTTTTCAATAAGATGAGCAGAAGTTTTGGTGATTTTTGTAATTCTTGTGATAATGAATTGATTGCCCAACATAAAAAATAAAACAGAAATGAAACAACTATTTTTTGCCCGTGATGTGTTGTCAGCTATTGCTAATAGCAGCCTATTTTGTCTAGAGACCAATGGTAAAAAAGTCAACAACTCCAACTAATCATTCCAGATCCAAGACTTTTATAGTATCCTCATTTTGTGCTTCCTTTTAGTTATGGCTAAGCCAATAATGGACTATGGACAATAACTTATTGGACAATATGAAGAAAAAAAATTTGTCATGTAAAACTGAGAAAAATGTTGACTTTTTTAAAAAAAGTTAAGAGGATGGCAGATAGCTTTCTTTTTTTTTTTTTTAACTTGCCCATAACCTCATTTACTACCGAAAGAATTATCATAGCATGGTACAATGATTTTTATCACATAATTATTTTTCCAGAACTGCATTATTGATAAAAATGGCCATTGGCTGAGCATTTACCTTTCACTTTCTATACCAAGAGATTTTCCCAATTATGATGCATTAGTGAAAGTGAATCAGACAACCAGGCACTGTTATTCTTTGTGAGAAATTTCTTTGGAATTATCAAGCGATTCTGTCCAGTAAGGTCCAATTAAATCAACTGTTTGGCTCTACTTCAGCTAGTGTAGTGAAATGTAGAAAAAAGCTCACTCATCATTTCAATTTAAATAATTGTCAGATAATGATTTGTGTTTCCTATTGTAAATTTCTGTAACACTACAGCTTTTATTTTCTTGCGACATTCTTTTTTACTCCTAGAATAATTTCTTTACTAAAAATTTATTTTTTTTTGGATGGGGATGGGGGAGGGGCTAAATTTACTCTATCCAAGTGATTTCTCTGGTTTTTTTTACTCCCTCCCACCTCCATATCAACAACTGACAACCTTTCAAAGAACAACCCTACATAAGTATGTCAACAAAAATTGTTTACCACCTCACTCCCCGTAATAGAAAATAGTTGATAACTTCAATTCTAACATTTTACAAATTCTTTTGTAGAAGATACAGATCAGAAACAAGTGTACATTTTTTGACAAAGATGCATAGCTACAGATTAATTGATACTGCCAGCTTAATTTAATAATGGAATAAGCTGACATCACCTTCGTTTAGTCAAACTGTTCGTTGTATGTAATGTTCACTCTTTCTATTTGTTCAATAACTGCCGTTATTACTCTGTATCTTTTCTTCTTCATTTTCTTGAATAGAATTTTAGTTATTTCAAAAAGTTATTTAGTTTTTAGGATCAGTCATATAAATGTTTATGTTACAACCATCAAAATTAACATTTTGAAATAAATTAGTTAGGACTATTAATAATTTTGACGCCTTTGGGCCCTGCAATACAGATGTGTTCCCCTGTAAAAACTTTTCTCTATAATTTTGCCATATTTTATTATATAACACTTGAATAAATATATTAAATCAATTGAAATGCCCTGACTTTGTACATTTATTTCTTTGTAACTTTTGCTTTTAAATATGGTTTTGATTTACATGCTGATTCTAGAAGTAAGATATGAGTTCAGTCTTGACCAGGCTTTAGAATTAGCCAAAATGGTTGCAATTGTAAATAACAGGTGTAAACTTACATATTCATATAATATATCATTTCTGCTTTATTTATTGTTGGAATATCTTAACCATATCTAATCAGTGTAAGTGAAAAATTGAATAGTATGTCTAATGAAATAAGTTTAAGTATGTACAGTATGATGAATTTCTACAGCTTGAACACTTTGATATATTTATATTTTTATATTTGAATTGCTACAGTATGTACACTACGAAATTGACTACCCACCTAAGAAGTTGCCATCAACTGACCTCATGAAGAAAGAGGCATCTTTAGGGAAACTGACCTCTGAGATTGGAGATGACGGAAGTGTGCAAATGTTTCCTCCTCAGGTGAGTGACCTCCACTTATAACAGATTGTTTTGATTGTGAAGGATGTATTTACCACCCCATTAATACTCTTTCTTTATTTCCTCTCTGATTCCCCCACATTCACCAGCCGTTAGTATCATTCATTTAAAACCATTTTGACTTTTATCTTTAACATGTTAATTAATTGGACATCTTCTCTATTTATTGCATGAACACTCAATTAAACCTGTGACCTAGTCTGTATTTCTAAATAATTCTTAAAAATTTTATTATATGTGAGTCTTCTATGTTCTAACTTTTAATGTTATGTGTAATTGTCTTTTCTACACCCTACTGTTTTTATGTTTAAATATTTATATATTAGTCATATTTGGAACATAACTTAATTCAAAGCTCTCTTCTTGATTTTTCTCTTATGGGCTGTAGTGGATTCAATGTGATCTCCGTTACTTCGACATGTCCACTCTTGGCAAATGTGCTGTGGTCATGGCTGACCCACCCTGGGATATTCACATGGAGCTCCCATACGGTACCATGGGAGACAATGAAATGAGACAGCTAGACATTCCAGGCCTACAGGATGACGGTTTCATCTTTCTCTGGGTGACCGGCAGGTCTGTGCTTTCTCAAACTTATCAAACACTTTTCAATAATTATTTTTATTATTGTTCAGCATTAAAACCTTTTATATTTTTAAATTAATCTCATAATGATAATTAAGTTATAGTATTTATTTGTTTCAGTCAGGGACATATTTTTACTTTTTCTTACTGAATCTAATGTACTATAATTTAGCAGTTTATTCTTTTGATAATTTCAGAGCTATGGAACTGGGTCGAGAATGTTTAGAGTTGTGGGGGTGAGTATACTGACCTACATTTCAAATTACTCCTCTAAATATGATGAGAAAATAAGCTTTTATTTGTTTTTTTAAAAATATTTATATACAATATAAAATGTATCTACCTTTATATTCCAATGTCAAAGTATTATTTGCTCAGAGCTTCAATACTTATTATGTGTTATTAGTGTGCATGTTTGTAACAATTTGGCTATGTGCATTATCAGAGTATCCATTTCAAATAAAGACAAGTCATAAAATTTACATAATTCTGAAAGTACGAGATAATCAAAAAGCATGAGTTTGATGTGTTGTAGGTCTCAAAAGTTCATTGCACATTGCAGGCTTTCAGTCACAACTCTACATATAATCAATGCAACTTAGTAACTTAGTAAGAGTTACCTACACAATCTTATTCTGATGTTTACATTGTGGGAAACACCTAGCATTTAAAATGTTCTTAAAATTTGGTTTGATTTTTTATTTGGTTAGCCAAACAATGTTATTGTGACCTGTCTGATAAGGAAAGTGATTAAAATGGTCATCTTAGGTGTCATCATTTTAAACATGAATGTTTATTTTAAAATGAAAGAAAGAACTAGCACAGTATTCATTTAAATGGCGTGGTAATTTCCACTCAATAATATTTAAATTAGATCATGAAACATGAAATTTCATAATTCTAGGTACAAGAGAGTTGATGAAATAATTTGGGTCAAGACAAATCAGCTTCAAAGAATCATTCGTACTGGACGAACAGGTCATTGGCTAAATCATGGAAAAGAACATTGTTTGGTCAGTGATCTCAATAGCAATTTCACTACTATTACCTTTCGGATAATAAATGAAATATAGTATTAATCAAGATTTTCAAAATCATTATGAACATACACCTCATTTTGACATAAGTGACAAGCCATGACTAAGTATAAAATAATAAAACTAATGTCAATGCAATTTTTTTTTTTTAAGTTTAGAAATTCAGATTAGTTTATTTTTTTAATTTTGAACTCTGTTAATTAATAAGCAATTTTCAGAATAATGGCTTTGTATATTATATAGTCCCTAATATATTATCATAAAATGATGTGATTGTAGTTTTTTTTTAAACTCACTTTGTAATTAAAAATATTTATTTATTTAGGTAGGAGTGAAGGGAAACCCTAAAGGTGTGAACAAAGGAATGGACTGTGATGTCATTGTAGCTGAGGTATTTCTGCTTTTTCAACATTTTATTTGGTATACAGTTTTTAATCAGTTGTTTTCCAGTCTCATTCGTCTATATCAACTCCACTATTCAGGTGCGAGCAACAAGTCACAAACCTGATGAAATATATGGCATCATTGAACGTCTGTCTCCTGGCACAAGGAAGGTAGAATTGTTTGGAAGACCTCACAACGTTCAGCCAAACTGGTACTCAATTTTATTTCTTTTACTGACTATTTTAAACTTTTATTTGTGTATGTTTTATTACTTAAGAGTAAAGAACACCTCAAAATTCTGATATAAGTTTTTGTCCTATAATTGGAGTTGTATTTGAAGCAGATCAAAGTCAGATCAAATACCACTTGCAAATTAAATATAATCATATATAAGTTCATATCTGGCTACATTCAATTATCAGATCCATGAAGTAGGTTGGTTTAGTTGTATGTACTTTAATTTGAAGTAGTTGGGGTTTTTTTAGTTTTACGTACTTGAATGTTTATAAAAATCTTGTTCAGGATCACTCTTGGCAACCAACTAGAGGGTGTCAGACTAAAAGATCCTGACATCGTCAAGTTATTCAGAGAGAAGTATCCAGATGGCAACTGTATGACCCCACCACAGAATAGGTAGTGCTAGCTCCCATCAAACATTTGAACTAAAACTACATGGCTACGGAGTGGAATGATAGTCTATGACTTCCTCCTTGTGTTCAGCAGCTAGCTTCTACATTTTTATACTTCATTGTGTGTTCTAAAGTTAGATGGAAAAAATGCTGACATGAGTTATCAGTATAATCTCTCTAGCCAACTTGTCATGATGGGACAAGAAAACTACTTCCTTGTAAATTGTTGTATTATTGATATGACATATTGTTGTATGACTTTTATGACTGTTGAAAATGTCCAGGGATGAAGTAGCCTTTTGTTAGTGAAATTGAACTAGTTATTTTGTTTGTGGATGGATTAAAAATAAATATTTCTAATTCAATCACATTTGAAAACTGAAAGACATTATTTCTTATTGCTGACATCTTATGTTGAAAGTAAATTAAAGTCAGTCATTTTCTTGTATTGTGGTTTATGATGCTTTGGTACCACACATTTTACTTCTGGCAAAAAACAGAAAATGTCAGGTGTATTTGTTTTTATGATTTAAGCTGGGCTTCTTGGTTAGGAAATGAAAACTCAAATAAAATCTTCTCAAATACTATGATAACAATGTTTGAGCTGTGTCTATAGTAATGTTTTCATTGCTGACCAGTTTCTGTTAGAACGTTTTTGGGAACGTGTTAAAAACATTTTTTTTAAATGTTAACAATGTTTTCACCTAAAGCACACAAATATTTTAATGGTTTTGACCAGCCTGTTCTGTTTCATTACCTGTCATGACATAACACAGTAATATACAATCATGCAACTGTAACTGTCAACAACATTTTTTTATTTTAATGGTTATATAAGTTTTATAAGAATATATTTCAAACTAGGATTATAGAGCTGGCAAAGATATAGTTGTAAAAATGTATTTATTAAACAAGGCAATCAACTTTAAACAAACAAACAAAAGTTAATCAAGTTCCATGGAGAGTCATGGGTAACTAAATTTTCTTTTGAACTGAATTATCCCCA
Organism: Radix auricularia; assembly: GCA_002072015.1. NCBI lineage: Eukaryota > Metazoa > Mollusca > Gastropoda > Lymnaeidae > Radix > Radix auricularia. Next base: position 355,081 of record MUZC01000464.1, on the reverse strand, counting down.
CCTGTTGACTAAATAGAATGCTAAAAGTAACTCAACTTTCTTGAACATTTTCTTTAATTTGTCTCGGAGACTTTGGCGTAAGAACAAGAGATAAAACATGCAATTTTTGGTGGTTGTTGTATTTCTATTTTCCATTAAAATTAGGTGGTTTCTTTAACAGTGTTTAACTACAAGAAGTGAAATATATTTCTTGAGATAAGCCTTCAGCAGTGCCAATTAAGACATGGTGAAGCCCTATGCTATTAGAGCCCATTTTAAGTCCAGATATTCTTACGTCAAGGCCGAAAGTGACAATAGCTCACTCAGACAATTATTAAGAAGTGGGGGGGGGGGCAATAAAGTAGGGGCCCTAAGCTATAGCTTGTACAGCTTGCAGGTAAATGCAGCACTGGCCGTGAGAGAGCTTTTTTCAACTGCTGTAACAAAACATTGAGATATTTTATGGTTTCAATGTAAAATGTGTGTCCTTTATTAAAATTTGTGAAACAATTCAATGTTTTTCATTGCAAGTTGAATAGTATTAATATTTTATTTAACTTAAAATAAAGTTGTCTAAAAGATACTTTGATATAGATATTGATATACAAACACAGGTATATACTCCCATGAGATCTGTTACCTCCTACTATGTGTTGTTTGAGTAACCATACTTACTTACTACTCCAAATCAAACATGAATTCATCTGAAAATTATTGCAGTGTTTATTCAGGATGATTATTTTAAGGGCTATGAGCTGTATGAATTTTTTAATTATCTTCATTTCTACTGGCTCCTACTTAAACTTTGATTTATTTACATTCAAAGCTGTCATTGTTTATTTTATTAATAAGCCATCTCTGGAACCTGACATCTTTTCAAGAAACTTTTATTTCACTTGTCCTCTTCTAACTCTATTTGGTAAAGAACAGGGATGACCAACATTATTTTTGATTTCATCTTCTATAAGTTTTCACTTATCATAGATTTTTTACCGACTTATTTTAAGGAAATTCAGTTTAAATTTCACTAGTTACGCCCAATGCTAGGTTTATAAAAAAACATGTAAAAATAATGTTACCATAGTGGTGATATATGACCTATATCTCACGATATTTGTAAACTTTTTAAGTTCAAATTTTTAATTTTTTGTCATAAAATACTTTCTATATATTTCCTTGTATAGCGCTTATGGTCCATGCTAGCCTAGCTTGCTCACCATGCTTTTAGATTTTTCTTCAATGTTTATTCCCTGCCATATTCTCTCAATAATTTGGGAAGATTGTTCCATAACTTTGACTCCGTTGCTTCAAAAGAACACAGTCCCTTTTAAAGATACATAATTTGAAGTCGGTTGTTTCAAATAATGCAATAAAACTTGACTGCTGCCCATGACACCTTGTGATGACTGAACACCGTGTAGCTGTTCACAGATGTGGGAAAATGCTGCTAGCAACAAGTAGATTTCTTCACCTGTCCCTGGTTGAGATTTAAGCTGTGGTTTGAAAAACAATCTACATCCTTTTGACTTGATTGTTTGTGAAAAGACAACAGATGCTTAGAGACTGCCTCAAGGACGCCAGAGACTCCATGACCTGAAAGTAAAACACATTTCTGGAGAATGGAACGGCAAAGAATTTTAATTTTAATGTAAGTCAACGATATTGTGATTTGTTTTACCCTTGACTACCGGCATTCATGAAATATATAAAAACAGGTCAATGAATTAGCCAGGGATTTGATATCTCACCTGTTTTAGCAGAAATAATAAAAATGCTTTCACAGTTGAGATTTCTGGCCTCTCCTTCCATCAATTCCTTGGAAATCAACATGGTTAAATCTGCTTTGTTGCCAATTAGGAATCTAAGAGCTGGAGAGAATAATTGCTAAAGGTTTAAAGCGTTACAAAAGCATCACTAATTTATGTCAAGAATTGTAATGCAACACAAAGAGAATCTGAGGAGCTACAGGATATTTTTTATTAAAGTTTTCCCACACTGACAAACAAGAGTCAAGAATTATAATGCTGTATCATAATGTAGCCTGTAATTGTACATCTATTGGAAGTGGGCTATACTAATAGTTCACTAAACTTATCTTATGAAAGTAGTAGTAGTTAAGTTCTTTCTAACAAAAGTCATGGCATCAATTTAAAGAATACTTCAATCTGTTCTGCACCTTACACATTTGGGATATTGTTACCTGTTCAATATTTAGACTTGTCGGATCTATGGGAATAGTGTAATATTTTAAAAACTTAAAAATTTTATTAACACACATGTCTATGGCATAAAATAACCTATGGACATTTCTAGGGTTATATGACATTTAGCAGTGAAGCTATATGAAGAACAAAAGATATACCAGAAAAACAAATTAATGATTTCAATTGACCCAATACTTATCCTGTAAGGTCTAATTTTCCCCCAATAGCAATGATAGCCAGGAAGTCTGCATAAGTTTTTAAATAAGCTGTGGTGAAAGGGGGTGGTCTGCCCCTGGCGCCAATATTTGGTTTATGTTGTGGCACTGACTGTGACTAACTACAGAGAATTTGTGTGTGTGTGTGTGTGTGAAAGTGGCGGGGGGGGGGTTGCAAAAATCTTTTGCTACCCCAGGTGTCACATGCTACCAGTGACAGTAATGTACAGTAGTAATCAGGTAAAATGTCCAATGCCGAGTCTCCATTATTTCTTAAATAGCCTCCACTATGACACACTTTCTTAAGTTCAATCATGTCTCTGATAGCCTCCATTGTGACATACATTCTTAGGTTCAATCATATTGTCTCTGATAGCCTCTACTGTGACATACATTCTTAGGTTCAATCATAATGTCTCTAATGGCCTCCATTGTGACATACATTCTTAGGTTCAATCATAATGTCTCTAATGGCCTCCATTGTGACATACATTCTTAGGTTCAATCATATTGTCTCTGATAGCCTCCATTGTGACATACATTCTTAGGTTCAATCATAATGTCTCTAATGGCCTCCATTGTGACATACATTCTTAGGTTCAATCATAAGGTCTCTAATGGCCTCCATTGTGACATATATTCTTAGGTTCAATCATAATCTGATAAATAGAACTGAGGAAACTATTAACTCAATGTAATTTAATTAACAATGATGAGATTAAATATTCAAGAAATTACCCGATGGGGCACAGCGCTTAACCTCCTCTTCCCAGTAACTCAGACACTGTAGAGATGTGGGTTTGTTGACGCTGAACACAAACAACACGGCATCCGCTGTCCTGTAGAAGTGTTGGGTCAACGTCTTGTACTTCTCTACACCAGCGGTGTCCCAGAGAGAAAGCTTTGTCAAAGAGAGACACAATTGTTCAGAATTGGACATGGATTCAGTGAAGAGATAGCATTGTCAAAGAAAGACACAATTGTTCAGAATTAGACATGGATTCAGTGTAGAGATAGCTTCATCAGGTACAAGGGAGTGGGGGTAAAAATCGCTGACGTCATTTATGGACGGCCCCTTCAGTAAGAAGTTATTTTTAACATCGTGTTTTTCATGTTGAAATTATTGAAGAAATACAATAGAACATTCAAATTTTATTGTCTTCAACAATCCATGAAGATGATGTCCATACATGACGTCACGCACCTGGGGTAGGGGCGAAGAAGGGTCACGCATTTGTGGGGAGGGTCGGTGTTTAAGAAATTAAAATCAAATCAAAATGCGCTACTTTAAATAAAAGTTCCACTTGATTGCCTATAATTTATTTAGTTACACTTTCAATGGCTTCACGCGTGTTACGATATTAGAGTGCATACTTACACTAAATACATATTTCAATGACAAAAATATTATTTGAAACGTAATTTTCAATAAGCTTATGGGGTTGGGCAATCAAAGCTTTGTGACGTCATATTGGAGAGGGTGATCTAACTTTTGTGACAAGGGGGGTAAAAATCGTCTAAAATCGCGTGACGTCATTCGTGGACGGCCAAAGACGTATAAAATATACAATATAAGCAGTGAAGTCGCCATCCCGTTATGTTTATACAACGGCTGAAACAACGGTGGGTGAAAGAGAAACGTCTACTAATTTCAAGAAATGGAAATATAAATCAGATGGATATATTTTAGCAACGTGTGAACGTTTGGTCTGAATCAAATATTAATTACTTTTATGTAATGAAAAGTTCAGAATTTCGTTTGCATTAAACTATAAAACATTATTGCATATTAGTCTTGACTCAGACAGTCACGGACGCCGTTTGCAGTCTGAGCGGTTTACATTACTATGCTTAGTAAGTAGTATGCTATTAAATTAGTTGTGTGTACGTGACAATTCAGTGGAGACCCCCCTCCCCCTGTACGCACCCATACACAAAATGCCATTTTTCGAAGACCCCCCTCCCCCTGCTTGCGTACGTAATATATGGATGGCCCCTTTCCTTGTTAGAGCACCACTTAACAGGAAACTGAATGTCAATTTACTGATACTGATAGTAAGGTAAATCGTATGGTGAAAAAAACCAAGGGCTGGACAGGCCAAGCGGAAGTAAATTGTAGAAAAGTGGAAAATAAAAATAGGTTCAACTGAGTTACATTTCTCTGAAGTCTTTAAAAGGAAAAAATGTTCTCAATGAACAATTAATGTATATATA